>VZRN01005169.1:1992417-2070034 GCA_013397935.1 Dasyornis broadbenti | reverse complement strand
AAAAAAAAAAAAAAATCCTTATATAATTGTTAACAGCAATTGTGTCCAGAGTAAATCCCATTTAATATGGACTAGAGGATGTATAGGCCATTTCCAGGGTAAGCACAATGCCAAACAGCACAATAGATTTTATATTTCTCTCCAGGTGTGTAAATTGTTAATTAACCAAATTCAATTAGTTAAGTGAAGTATAAAGGACTTTATCACATTAATGCTGAGCATTTAGCCTTTACCTTTAGCTATGGATTACTAGCAGTACGGAATGGCTTTGTGTGCAGCCTGAGAACTCATCCTCAGGCTCCCTGGGTGCTGGCTGTGGACATGTTGATGTGACTGCCTGTGCCCGAGCGACTGCACGTGGCTGACACATTCTGGCCAGCTGACCCATGAAATCTGACCTTGTGCATGCTGCACTCTTGTAAAACAAGGCAACTACTCTTAAATCACCATCAGCATACTTTAACACATTTGAATTTGCATTTAAAAGAGGTGACAAATGCACTTAGAGTCAAATTCTGTGGAAGTTTATCAAAGAACCTTCATTTACTGTGAGCAAGGTGAGCTCTGGACCAGATGATTTCAAGAGGTTCCTTCCACCCTAATTTTTAACCTGCAGTTTTAAGAATTATGTCATTTAGTGACTAAATTGAATCAAAGATTCTCAAACAGTGAACTCTCATAGTCAAAAGTAAGCAGACTATCTCGGTTGGAGTAATGATGTGGTCACTCCAATGCTAATGTTGCAGTGCATCTTAGAATCAAGGCTGGAAAAGATCTCTGAGATCATCGAGCCCAGCCTTTGAACAAACACCACCATGGCAACAAAACCACAGCACCACGTGCCACGTTGATGCCCATTTCTTGAACACTTCCAGGGAGATAGTGAATCCACCACTTCCCTGGGCAACCCTTTCCAGTGCTTGACAAGCCTTTCAGGGAAGAAATTCTTCCTGCTGAACCTCCCCTGGTGCAGCTTGAGGCCATGTCCTCTTGTCCTATAACTGGTACTGCATGGGGTTGTTGTGAAGGAACTCTTACTCGAAAGGAAAGGGATTTCAGGCACCAATAAATAAATAAGGTGCCAACACAAAGGGGTTATACAAGAATATCTGTAGCCCAGACTAGCAAACCTGTTATGTCCCTGAACTGCATGAAGCTTTTAGTGCTGCTGAAGAATCTCTTAAAGCTTACCTGGAGCAAGAATAAATTCTTGAGGAAGGAGATGTGGGAATGGGGATATTACAGAACTCACGGGTGAGGTAGTGGTTATAGCCCCAAGCTTTATAGGTTTAAATCTCCAGATTTGTTATTGGACTGTGTCTATTTTATAATAACATGATGATTTTTCTTCACAGACTGGTGGCCTCAGACAGTTTGGAGCAAAAGTCTGACTCTGTCTGAGCTATTGAGTTTGATTCAAACCCAGGAATTTTCTGATCAGACAGACCAGGAAGCCCAAAACAGACAAACTAGAAGTCAGATGACTCAGAGGACTTAGTCCTGGGCCATTTCCTTATCTCATATTCATTGAAAATTACAAGTACACATGCTCTACAAAGTTAAGCCAAATTAAAATGGTTTTATTATTGATTTAAAAGATTCTAAAACCTCAGAATCACATGCAGAACACTCACAGAGCGTGTCACAAATTGAATTCATTCTTTTCAAAGAAAGTCTCCATTCAGGAAAAGAAAATCAATTTTTTGAATGTAGTAGGCAGACAGATCAATTCGTTGTAGAGCTGTTGTTCAAGGAATCCTCTGGTTTTCATATTACTCAGGTTTAAAACAAAATTGATTTAATTTAAATTTTTTAAATATGTAGATTATACTCTCATCTGATTTCTGATATGAGTCAGTCAAAGACTGGGACTGCACCAGGGGAATCAGGTCACAGTTGGTTTGTAGAGGTTTTATTTATCTTGGTTTAACCTTCATTATGGGGGTATTGAGGAGCCCTTTTGAGAGCCTGGTTCTGTGTGGGCAGGCAGGGAAATGGATGGATCTTGCATGAGGTGAAAGGACACAGCAGACAGAGAGGAGGCAAATGGGAAGGGTCAGAAATGAATACACATGAACTGAAGAGCCAGTGGGGGAGCAAAAAGGATTTTTGGTTCATGGGTCACTTAATTAATAAAGGAAACAACTCCTAGGAACCACACCAGAAGATTTAATTTTGGGAGGTTTTCAAGCCCCAGCAATGCAAAACCAAACACAAAAGTATAAAAAGCCACCAGACTACAAACCATCTGCCAATAATTTTGAAGTTAACATTATCTGTTCAGTAATAAAATCCTTGGTAGTTTCACCCTTGGTTTTAGCATGTTCAGATGGGATTACTTTAACAAAAACCATAAAATTCCAAACATTTGTGACACTTGTCACAGTTTACTTTGCCTGCATTTTGGGACTTCCCATCACCAATGTTTAGCTGCTGATTTTCATGGAGAGCATATTCAAGTAGGATTATGCTTTCCCTGTCCAGAATCAGAAACCTAAATCTTATGCCTGGGGCAGCCTGAGAGTCTCTACATCACTGTCAAACTTCTTTCTCGTATGATCTGAAGCTGGAGAGCAGGTACAAGGCTATTTTGTATTTAGATTAATGAATGGAAATTCTCTGCTTTGAGTATTTTATATTGACTGAACAACAGTGGCTTTTCTGTGTTGCTCATATCCAAATGCTATTAATTCCCCACATTAAAAATCCTCCTAAGCAGCCATTGGCTCAGATTTAATCAAAACTTCATTCTCAAATAGGGTAATGCCCCATTGCTGGCAACATTCAAGGCCAGGTTGGACTGGGCTCTGAGCAACCTGATCTAGTTGAAGGCGGCCCTGCTCATTGCAAAGGAGTTGGACCGGATGAAATTTAAAAGTCATTTTCAACCCAAACCAGTCTGTGATTCTATGAAATCATTTTCTGCAAAGAAGCACCAAATCAGTCACCATAGGGATAGTAACAGTGAATAACTCTCAGTACATAAATAATTTTCTTTCCTTGCAACTTTGATGGGCAAAGCCTGTGTAGGACCTGGGCTATAGCTATCATCCTCTGTAGCTGCATATTTTTTTTTTAAAGAAATAAAATTCAGTCCAGTCATTTCATGACACCTTTTGACTTCCATGGTGTTAGTAGTATGATAAGGTTGTGCTTCCTAAATGTAGAGTAGACACCTCAAGTGAGTGTTAAGAAACTGCCTAATGTTTTTATCCCATTCACATATAAGGCTGACTTTGAGCAAACAAATAGACCTTTTGAAGCTGGAGGGAATTTGCATGTGAAACCCCGTATATACTTTAGCCCAGTGTGCATTATTGGAACACTTAATGATTTTTGTCCTGACCATTTTAATGCCCATTCTAGCATCTGTCATGCATGAAATTCCTCTTGCTGACACCCTTAGGTGGATAATCTGGCATTTAACTCCTCTCTTTACTGAGTCAGGTGCATTTTGCTTTCATCTTTATTCTAAGCCAATACGGTGTTTGCTGATTGCCTTTATCAATCTCCCTGTGCTAAATTTGAGTATATTCACTGAGCAAACTGCACTATAAACAACCTGTTTGGTATGTAGATAAGAACTGGATCCTTGTAATCCCAAATTGTTATTACTTCACGCCCCAAAAGCGTAATTTAAGATCAAAGCTTGAATTGGTATCATAAATGTAATTCAACTACAAGGAAAACCTGAATGATTTCCAGATAAATAAAATCAGGCTAAATCAATGTAAATCTGTAACAGTTTTGCTCACATAATTCAGTGTATTTAATTTAATTTTGTATTTTTTCTTTGTTAGGTCTACAAGTAGAAAGAACTCAAGGTGTTACTCAGCTGAACAGGTGAGAGCCAAGTTTTCCCTAGTACTTCAGGAATTTATAACAATTACTCAATTTTTCTACTGTATATAATAGTATCATATCATATCATATCTATTCTAACTTCCATAATCTTATTTAGAACAATTTTGCACATTCTTTTCTGTGTGTTTTATTTTCCTTCACACAATTTTTGTAGTTCATTTCTATTATTTCTCATATGTTTAATACTCATTGTTTTACTTGTTTAGGTAAAAAAAAAATTAAAGAACACACACCAAAAAAAGCAGGATTAGCAACAAAATATTTTTAAGTGGTAAGGAAAAAAAAAGAAAAAAAGTCCTACAGTTTGATGTGAATTGAAATGTTGATAAGCAATAAAATACACATGATGGATCAGCTCCCTCCCTAAACATCCCCAGTATACTGGTTCGTGTTTTGGAAATAATTTCTGCATTCTCTTGTCTTCACTTAAATATATACAGATGCTGGCAACAAAGTCGTGCATGCAGGCTTAGTATAGTCAACCTGTGGTCATGCAAACCTATCAACAGAATTTAATAAATAACTGAAATGGAATTGTAGACTCCCAAATGTGGTTAAATTATACTTTTTCTTTCTGTAATAAAGGTTTAATTATGTTTACAGGAGTTGAAGAGCTAGAAGAAAAGTGACAGCTAATATAAATATTTGCTTGACCATCATTTCGTAAATACATTTTTTTCCTTCTTTCTTTAGATATTCAGCTCTTTTCAACAGAATAACAAGGAGAAGGTAAGTTACAATGATGAATTATTCTTTCCAGTTTCATATTCTATTTATAGCCCTTTCATTCATTAGAGCTTTTAATTTGTCTTGGGTTTGCTCGTTTTCACGCTCTCGTGTACTTTTTACAAAATAATTTATTACAATTCATATTTCTTTCTTTTCAAAATTATAATCCAATTACTTTCTCAGTAAACAAGAATTCCTCCTTTTTATGTGAAATGAACTACCAGCCAAAGCAGTTTCTGATTAGACAAGCTAATTTTGAAAGAACAGATAGAATCAAGCAATGAACTGGATAAAAATAATAATGGAGCATACCTTGTTAGATAACAAATGGAACAGACTTGGGAGACAATTAATGCAGGAGATACTTAATGCATGTTAAACAAATTTTGTCTTATTTATTTGCTGCTATAAATCATAGCTAGTTTCCTTAAATAATGTGCTCTAACCACCCAGCTTACATCACATTTCTATGAACATGTGCTGTGTTCTTTGCATGGAAACACCAACACCCTCTGTAGGAGGGTATGGATATATAGATGGATAGATGGATGGATGGATAGATGGATGGACGGATGGACGGACGGACGGACAGACAGATGGATGGATGGATGGACGTATGGATGGACGGATGGAGGTATGGATGGACAGATGGACGGATGGATGGACGGATGGACATATGGATGGACGGACGGACCANACGGACGGACAGATGGATGGATGGGCGCATAGATGGATAGATGTATGGATGGACGGACGGACCGACGGACAGATAGATGGATAGACAGACAGACAGACAGACAGATTGATCAATTAATTGATCCAATAAGGGAAATTGGTCTAACAACATTTGGGATTAATTTTGTTGGAAAATATTTGGTAACTTTGTCCAATGGGTAAATAGTATTTCTTCTTCTTTGGGCTTCCAAATGACTGAATTACAGACTGAGAGTTCATTGCTTGCTGGGCTTGATCCTCTATCAAGTCTTACACCAAAGCAGAACTTTTTATTTGGCTTGTGGTGAATAGAGGTGTGTCAGGCCTTGTGCCTCAATGTCCTGCACTTGAATCAATCCTACCACCTCAAGACTGAGGTGCAGCTCTTTCCAGTCCAGTTGGAATTGCATAAGGATGAGAGCACTTATGAATATGAGAAACCATCTTCCCCCACTAGCATCCAACTCAAGTTTAAGAAACAGCCATAAAAAAGTCTTCATTTTAAATGTGTGCTGACTTTTAAAGACATCAGTAGGAGGGTAGCAAAAGCATCAGTTTTACCTGATGCTTTAATAACAAAAACTTCAATGGCATTTCTGGAGAAATAAAACCAAACCTCCTAAATGTGTGGATGGCTCTTATTGCAAAAGTATTAACCCATTTCATCTGTTTCCTGCTTCCTGCTTTTATTTTTTAACACTATTCACATGGACGGTAATATTTCTTGGTGAATGGTAACCTCTTTGCAAGAACTGCATATACTGTTTTCTTTTAGTTACTTCCAGACACTTCCACTTATTCACTTTCTTTCAAAGATTATGCTGCCAAATCCCTCTTGTGTCTCCCATCTGTATCTGGAAATCATCCCTAGCTGCCTTCTCTCCCTTATTCAGACAAATTGCACATTAATACTGATCCAGTAGAACTTCATAGTTTCAACATCTTACTTTACTTATGAATCCTTGCTTAATTCTGTATCATTTCTCATTTCCTCTATTCTCAGTTTTCCGATAAGGACCTTTGATTTCCTCTTGAGAGCTCCTAACTTGCAAGAAAGTCCTTTACAAGATCATTACGTTTCAGGCCTTGTGATTTCTCTCAGAGTACCCACTCCTATCCTGTGACTATCCTACTTACTACTGGTGATTATTTTTATATAGATTAGAGCCCTTCTGCATTTCAGAAGTCCTTAAAACATCAGGGAACCACTCTACCAGAGAATACACAAATGCAGTTAAAATTGAGTGATGCATGTGCTAATAAATATGACCAAATCTCACCTTGCCTGCCTGTTCCTGTTCCCTCTCATTACATATGTATTCAGTTAAGAACAGAAGTTAAAGATTAAAGAGTCATCTAGGTTAGTGGAAAGGTGGGTCACAGTCAAGATAGTCATTGCATAATTCTGCATGTTTTATTTGTACCTTGTATTTTCATTTCTCATGGGAGATTTTGCCAGGAAAAAGACTTTTGCTGTCTTGTGTCTGAATCAGACCCTCCAGGCAGCTCATACTCCAGTCAAAAGTGACACAATTTAGTAATTGCTGTGATATGGGGTTTTATTTGAATGTTATTTGCTTTTTGGCCTAGGGTCAGTTGTAGGCCAGGGTTTCGTGCTGCTGCAGAGCAAAAGATTTAGCAGATGGGCGGGTTGTCCTTTAAGATTCATCTGTCTTCAGATGTGCAATGAAGGGATAGAGACAAGCCTTGGAGCACAGACTGGATCTCTCACATGGAAACACGAGGGCTGATGTGTTGCCTTTTCAGCCTGAATAACTTGGAGACACATGGGTGGAAAGACACCTGAATGTGGGAACCATGGTAATGGGAGAGCAAGAATCATCCTGAGGGGGAGAAAAACACTGACTGCAGGTTGTGACAGGAACCAGTGGTGATTTCACTTACTGTATTAAACCTCCTCCAACACAGCCCTGTGACATAGCTTGGAGTCCAGGAAGGTCTCTGAGGTGAACGATCTGGCCAGGAGACAATGGAGATTTCAAGGCTTGCCTGTATTTCATTAGAAAGTTGAGTAAAATCAGCTCATTTCCTGGGAAATAGTTCTGTATTGATGAACCAGCATTTTCTCTAAGAAGACAAATATTCTGTTGACAATTTTGACCAATCCTATTTTCAGATCTTGTGCTATTTCTCTCTGTCATATCCATTCTGTTCATTTTTAGTTATATTTGCACATTGCCTCAACACTGGATGGAGGCCACAGATTACAGCACGAATAGGCATAGAAATCAAGAGATTTAGAATGTTTTTGTTTCCTAGTTAACAAACCCCCTAACTAACACTGCCAGAAATTGATATGGTCACATGACTGATCAGTCCTGAACAACTGAAACATAATGGCAAACATTTTAGATGTTTCAATATAATTTTTGGTATTGCTAGCATAGAAATATACCACCAGAACTATACAATCATAGAAATATACCACAGCAAAATGTTAAATTGCTGAATGTGGATAGCTTATACCCAAGAATAGTATAATCACAAGTGCTGACACTGTTCTCCTTTCTTTTGTGGCAAAGCTGATTTAAATTTAAGTTTTGTTCACACTTTTTAATTTATTTCTCCTTTTAATTTCCTCTTTTCATATAGGGGAAATTATGATCTTATGAAGCTGACATTAAATGATCAAACAATATTGAACAACCTAATGAAAATCTTGAGCAAAAGTCATTGTGAATTAGGTATTTGCTAAACTGACAACACAAGCCTTTGTAAACCTGATATTGTTCTTATGTAAACTCATGAATGGAGACTTTCTCAAATAAATTACTTAATAACATCAGAATCATTGGCTGAGTAAATATATCCCAGGGGCGCATACTAAGATTCCTGAATTTAAATGTTCAATAGAACTTCGTATTTGTCACCTTTACTAACGAGTTTTTCCTTATGAAATCATTATTAGCATGAAAAAGTTAAATTTTGTATCTAATTTCTTGAATTAATGCTGTTTGAAGACCCTAAGGGTTTGAAAGTTCTTTCACTGGAATTCATCATTTGCATAATTTTCATAGCCCCAACACTTTGCTCTCCGCTATGAATGCACATTGTGGCTTTTTTATGCATTAAAGCAGCAACTTCTATTTTTCTCTACACAAAACAATTAAGAGTAGAATAACAGGTAATAAACATTTTTAATCTTTAATATTACATTAACAGTGAAGTGCCATATTTCATGCTTTCACAGCTGCATTGCATGCTGAATGATGCATTTTTGGTCCCTCACTATGAAGATATTTGATTAGAAAAGGAAAAACAATTGAGTTATTTGAGATCAGTGGAGCTTTCCATCATTTCCTGCTTGAGATACTTGCGAGTGCACAGCACCATGGCCAGACTTTTAAGCAGACTAGACCACATTTTCCCAACTCTACATTATCATAGTTCAGCCATGATCTATGAATGTTTACTTGATTGTGGTTTTTTGTTGCTAATATAGCTTATTATTTGGGAAATTTATTCTCTTTCAAAGTGAAACCGGTGTAGCAGTTTCTGACCAAAACATCTCCTGATGTTAACTTCTCCCCTGCCTACTGTTATTAATAACAATTTTTATTACTGCAGGTCTTAGGGCACTCAGGCTCATGGACATATGGTAGACATAAAATATGCTTAGGATGGACCCAAACTGGAAAACCAAATTAGCAGCAAAGATATACCTAATATTTGTGTCCTTTGGGTTTAGCATAACAACTGCAAAGGAAACATAACAGTCCAGACAAAACTGGTTTTGAACAGCAAAACTGAACTTATCTCTGTGTCAGGGCTAAAATTGTTTTATAACAGCCTACAAATAATTTTTACCCAGTAGACAGATCTCCTGTTCCCCAATTTAACAATGTGCACAAGAATTGTTATTGTTGTTGTTGCTACTGTTATTATTATTCCTGTCTGTGTACAGTGAAAACACTGCAAATTATGGAGTCTGGTTGGTGGCAAATTTTTGATCAGGATTCAATGTGAGATGAAGATTCCACTCCTAGGTATACACTTCTCATCCCACTATAGGTGTCCAAAAAACTATTGCACCCACATAAGATGAAATGACTATACCAACTGTTTCTCCCCTCACTGGGATGGGAGTACACCTAGTGGAATTACTTCTATATTTTCAGCACTTAAAGTCTAAATCTGAAGCCAAATGCGATCTTTGAGTTTGCCCATATATTCACATCTAGTGTCATGTACTCATACAACAGAAGAATTTATGCCATCTTCTTACAGCAGCCCCTGGAATTAGTCTCTTCCATCCCAGTTAAAAATGAAGAAACAGCTTCATGAAGTTTAAACTGAACATAATTTACCTTGTGTTTCTAAATGCAATGCAATGAGGTGAACACTGACTTTTTTTAAAGCCAGCATTTTATTGTGCCTCCGATTTCCACCAACCTTCTTCAAAGTTTCTGTAAAAAGACACTGTTGTTGTCCTATAGAAGGAAAATCACACATCTGTGTGTTTCCTCCAGTCACAAAATATCTAGAAATGGCTTCTGGGTGCATTATCTAGACTCATTGTTTTCCAATAGCAGTTTCAAGTGTTACGTTATGGGTTAATCTTGCTGCTCTTCCCACCTAGGGACAAAGAGTCTCAGGGACAGAAAAAAAAAACCCAAAAAAAAAAAAACCAAAACAAAAAAAAAACCAGTCTTGAAGGTACTGTTAACTATTAAATCCAGATGTTACAAATTTTGCTGATCAGTGTTTGATGTAGAAAAGTCTTAATTCAAATACTGACACAAAACGAACACATGAAACCCTGCAAGTCTGTCTTCTGAACACCAGCAGCTTCCTTTCAAACCTCATCCAAAATCTTCCCTCTAGACAAATCATTCTGCTTGAAACAGTGGAGGAAGTCCAGTCTGTGTGATCAACCGTGTACAGTTTTAAATTTCCTACAAATCATGCTAGAGGGCTGAAAATACGTGGTACTGTAGGAATGTGCCATATTAAAGTTCCTCATTTTGGACTCCAAATGAAAAACCTCAGAACAGCTTGTTGGAAGCCCCTGGCATTTAGTCACAGTCAAATTTGATGATGGCTTGTAATGTGCATGTCAAAATGAGGCTGGCCTTCGAGGCTGCTCACTACCAACCTTCCTTTTCCATGAGCCAAATCACTGCCCAGATGCTCGTAGAGGTTCATTACTGTAATGCCAACACGATAACCAGGTTCAAATGTGGGGTTTGCTGTTGATCCAAACATACACTGAAGCCACTGGAAAACTCTATCAAGGAGTGCTGTGCTGCTCATGGATGCCAAAATTCAACTGGCTCAGAATTTTGAGGGATTTTGAGTCATTTGCTATGTCCTAACTCGCTGTGCTGTAAATTTGGGGTTGCGAGATGTAAGACGTTAAATGAATCTAGATGTTTGGGCTTGTTTGGCCATTTCCAATAGCTAAACCCCCAGATCAACATTTTTCAAAGATTCCCACTAGTTTCCATGGACTCTGAATGCAGCTATTGGAAAACCCGCGCTTGACATCCATCACCCTACTGAGATTCCAGCCGATTTTTCCACCCTGTGATGATGTACTCTTCAAGCATAATTGTTTGTCTCTGATTTGCAGTATCTCCTGGTAACCCAGGCACTCTCCTCCTTTATCCATTCCAACAATAATGGGCACAAATTGAAAAAAAAGAAACTCATGAAACTCAAATTAAAACATGCAACTCAAATATTTATCCCATAGCAAGGTTTGACTGATTATAAATGAGAACTTTTTGGACTGATTTTAGGATTTTATGGAAATGTATTCCTGCTCTGTAAACCAAAGCTATGAAAAATATGACTAATGGTACCAAGACAACAGTAGCTACATAATCCCGTCTGTGTATCTGTTCTAGCTTGAATAACTCGGAGACAGGTTCTGTTTCACTACAGTTAGGGCACTGATTTTAGGTTTGTTGTTGTTCATCTATCTATCCATCACAAATTCCTGAAGGCATAGCAAACCTGAGTTTCATTGAATCATCCCACTATTATCAGCCTTTTAAAATGTGTTTATTAGACAGTTTGGAAAAAGATCTCATTTATTAAAATTTCTCTCAGTATTGCATCTTTCCAGTATTTTGTAATTTTACTTCTAAGATACATATACTTCTCAGGAAATTTTACTTATTGGTGCAGAATCATATTGTAAGAGCTGGAAGAGAATATTTATGAATAGAAAAGAGTATTATCTTTTCTACGTTGTTTTCCTATAATTTTGACCTGTTCTTCCTTAGTTTTTGACTATCCTTACCTTAGTTTGGGTACACAGTAAACTTCCCTGTGTCATTTATTGTCACCGTGGTCGTTTCTCTTGTGTGACACACATTTTGTCTTTCATCTATTCAGAAAAGAGAAGATGGACTGCCAGGACAGATTCCTTTTATTCTTATTCTGCTTTATTTTTGTAGCATGCAAGTTCATATTTTTTCAGGGTTTTTCATTGATTTGAATTGCTGTAACAGGTACTTAGTGCGAAGTCTGAGCTTGTACAGTAATTAAAGAGAGAGAATCTCAAGCAATTTAACTTAATAAGGGGAAGTTAACTGACTTGATCAGAGTCTAATACTTGCAGAGGGAAGAATTTCTGATATTCATTGACTCTTTAATTTAGCAGAAAAGTATATAACAAGATCCAGGCAATGGAAGATGAAGCTTGACAAATTCAGAGGTAGAAATAAGATACTCAGAGTGTAATTAACCATCACATCTTCCCTACAGATGTGTTAGACTCTTTGCTGCCTGCAGTTTTGAAGTCTTAAAAGTATTCTGAAAAAATCTCAGTATTCAAACAGAATTTACTGCCTGGTCATGATGATGATAGGCTGAAATTCCTGATGTATATCGTGTAGAAGTGCAAGCAAATAGCTTTACAATCCTTATTGAGTTCCAACCACATTTATAGCAGAATCCTCCACTGAAGTTCTGATTTCTGGTGAAAATTATACAGGAATAATAATAATCCTCATCATCATCAAAATTATTTAATAATTATTTTAAATAATGTTTTTTAAAAATTAACAGCCTAGAACGTACCGGTAGCTATATTACTGTGCATCATGGAGAGACACAGGTGCTTTCTTCTTCTAAACAATGCATGGTCCAGACTCCAAGAGATTAAAATAAGACTATGAATGTGTCTTTGATTTCTGGGTGGAAAAGCCCTCTTAATATTGGCCTGTGCTCATTAAAAAAACGTGTTCATCTCAGACACTTTAGGAGTGGGATTCAAGTCTACAGATTAGACATCTAATTTGAGCCAATTGTCAAGTTATGCCAAAAAGTCCTTCACACAGTCAACAGTGAAGGGCTTCCAGAGATAGGTCTGCCTATCTAAGTTTAGGTTTTATATCAAAATCCTGGGCCAAAGCCACTTTCTGAAACAGCCTGTTTCTCTTCTTTATCTATGTAATGGTTCTAAGAGATTAAACCTCTAACTTCAGTAACCACTTAGGATTTCAGGAAATCACATAAAGTAAACCTCTGATGACCTTCAAGATTTGCAAATTCCCATTTGCATTTTGCTCCCTAAATAATTGTGAGAATACTGTCTAGATGCAACACTGGGCAGACCTTCTCTTTTTGTCTTTGAAATCACATTCTTCTTAGAAAAGCCCATTCTTTTACAAATTTTCGGATGGACTTGTCAGACTAATTGTAGGCTTCTTGGTACAATTATCCTCAATTAACTTTACATCCCAAAAAAAAAAAAAAATTATTTTCAGGGCATGATTCACATCTTATAATGTACATCTAGATATGAACTGCATTCTAATGGTTTCTAATTTTCTCTGTAACCACAAAATCAGGCAAAGGAAATTCGTTAGGATTTAGATACCAGCATCGCAGACATCTGAAGTTAGAGCACGTAATCTTCCAAAGGTTGTCATGCCAAGCTTCTTCATCTGGTCAAATTTAAAAGAGTTGAACAGAACCAGACATAAATTAATACATCTTGGAATAACAGTAAATGAGTTTTTTATTGTATTGCATGCATCATTCATTTACTATTTTAATACAGGGGAGAAATCCTGCATTACACAGTGGCAAAAAAAAAAAAAATGGAAATAAATTTTAAACACACTGTAGAAAACATTTCTCTTGAATAAATCTTTAATATGAAAATGGCACATCATAAGTGAAGTGCCTTCAGTATTTTTGCAACTCACAACAGGGGATTATGCTTTGGAGTGTACATATGACGTTTGGGTACTTTTAAGTGATTGAATATTAGGAAACCACATCCCATCCCTCTTTCTGAAAATGTGCTCCCAGAGTTCATATGCTGGAAAAGTCCTGGGGGTCATAGGTATAAGAACAAAGAGATGACAAGAAAGGGAAAAGATGTTATCCATACGGTCATACGGCTTCTTTTCATTTCAAGAGAATAGGTTTTTAAAGTCAGAAAAGGATTTGGAAGAGAATATCAAAGCTTTGAAGGCAGAGACTCCTTTTTCAATAGGGATCTGGAGTTGAGGAAAATGGTGGTATTGAAAAGTGCCAGGTTTAGAGGCACAGGCATTGGGACTATCCTGATACAACAAAGAGAAGGAGCAGGTTGGTGGAGAATGAAAAGGAAACATAAACAAGTCCTAGGACAAGACTGGTCTTTTACACTGAAAGACTTTAGACTGAAAATGAGGCCATCTCTCAGTAATCTCAGACCTCAGAGATAAGGGAAGAAGTTTGGAAAAAGGAAGATATCCCCTTGGTCATGGAGGATTGGGTTAGGCATCAGCTAAACAGATTTAACACCCATAAATCCATGGGCCGTGCTGTGATGTACCCCCAGGTGCTGAAGGAGCTGGCAAATGTTGTTGCTAAGCCACCTGCCAACATCACAGAAAAGTCATGGCTAAGGGGAGACGTGCCTGATGTCTGCAGGAAACAACCCATCAGTCAGCCTCACCTCCATCCCTGGAAAGGTGATGGAACAGGTCATTCTGGACATCATCACTAAGCATATAGAAGTAAAGGAGGTCATCAGCAGTACTCAGCATGGATTCACCAAGGAGGAATCATGCTTGACCAATCTGACAGCCTTCTATGACAGCATGGCAGGATGGGTCGATGGGGAGCAGTGGATGTTGTCTACCTCAGCTTCAGCAAGACTTTTGAGATTGGGTGCCATAGCATCCTCGTAGGTAAGCTGAGGAAATGTTGGTTGGATGAATGGACAATGAAATGGACCGAGAACTGACTGAATAGCAAAGCTTGGAGGGTTATGATCAACAGAACAGAATCCAGTTGGAGGCCTGTAGTCAGTGGCATTCCCCAGGGATCAATATTGGGTCTAATCTAATTTAACTTGTTTATCAATGACTTGCGTGAAGCGATAGAATGAACCCTCAGCAAGTTTGCTGGTGATACAAAAGTGAGGGAAGTTGTTGGTACACCTGAAGACTGTGCCGCTATTCAGCAGGGCCTTGACAGGATGGAGAATGGGGCATAGCGAAACCTAATAACGTTCAACAAGGGCAAGTGTAGGGTCCTACTCCTGGGGAGGAATAACCCCAAGTACCAGTACAGGCTGGGGGCTGACCTACCAGAGAGAAGCTCTGCAGAGAAGGACCTGGGAGTCTTGGCAGGTGACAAGTTGGCCATGAGCTGGCAGGTGAGAGTGGTATCACATCTACGATGACTATTGGGATCTACAACGCAGCAGCACCTGTAGAGAGCTCATTTTCATTGGGAACTTATTAATCAAGTAAATATAATTGTATCAAAGTATGACTGGCTCATCTTATTGCAGCTTTAAGATCTTTCACTTCTTCTGCCTTGGAAGGAAGCGAATTTAGTTCAACTCCATGCTTCTAAATTGTTTCTAAGGAGAAAGTGGCTTTGAATTTTAGTCTTGATACAGATTCAGAGCAAAAATACTTCCTAAGGGTTGGCTCTACTAAGTAAACACAGCATGAAATCCAGCTGTGAGTTGTTCTGTAGGTTTGGCTGTTTGTTGAAAATATCTTTTGAAGTTCTCAGATTCATACCCTATCACACTAAAAAGCAACACCAGGTAGCATCTCCTGGCAATGTTCGTGTACTTGCTAATAAGGACTCCTCAAAACTATCAAGTTGCTACATACGATTCTCGACTGGCGGAACTCTTATAAAGTAACTATTTGCATTTTATTTCCACCAGCCTGCGATAAAATTTCACACTGCTCAGGTAAGATTGCATTTTTAACCAATAAGACTGCACTTTTACTCAAAGCAGAAACGGGAAAAAAGGTCATTTCCAATTGTGAATCTTGTCACAATTTGCTGTTGGCCCATTTCTAGGTTTTATTTTCTTAAAACGCATCAGAGCCACCAGTCTGGGACATTTGAAAATGTAATTGAGCTTGATAGCAAGTGATACAGTTAATTCTGTTGGTAAATGTTGTGCAGTGCTAATTGCTAGTTCTAAATTTAACAATTAGTTTAGAAAATCTGAACTGCAATTTATAATGGGATATAAGCTGCAGGCTTCAGCTTGTACCATCTTTTTTATTATTATTACTTATACCCGTTTAAGACGATGCAGCTGAAAAAATTTAACCAAGAATCAAGATGCATGCCTAATTTCACTTCAGCCAAATTTGACTATACATCTAGTAAATTTGCTATGGCTACAAAACATGTTCTAACAAATAAACCTTGTATCAAGTCTTCTGCTTTTTACAGTTTGTAATTATACATTAACTGATATTGTCATCCTAAACTTCATTAAATTCTTTGAAATTGTCATTGATGTTGTCTATCAGGGAAGTAGATTTGTACAGGTCTGTGTGTTCTCCCTCATTTTAAAGAGAAATGTTGCTATATTTCAGCATATGGGATTTTGAAACCTAGAATGAGTCATGCAGATTTTGCTTTGGATATTCTACAATACAAATGTCTTTGAGATAATAAAACATTAACAGGAAGGAAATAAACCTGAGATGATAAAACTAAATCTTACTTTCATCACACTAGAAAATTTTGTGTTGCAGAATTACTGGGTAGTTGAAGTTGAAAGAGATCTGGAAACCTTTTAGTTCACCTGGAATTGTTCAAGGCCAGGTTGGATGGGGCTCTGATGAACCCGGTCTAGCGGAAGGTGTCTTTGCCCATGGCAGAGGGGTTGGAACAAGAAAATCTTCAAGGTCTCTTCCATCCAAAACCATGTTATTATTCTAGTCTATTAAATTCCCTGCTCAAAACAGTCAGTTATTGCAAGTAGTCCAAGATTATGCCTGGAAATGTTTTGACTTTCCCTAAAGATGGAGACTCCACAACATTTCTGGGCAACCTGTTCGAGTGTTCCATGACGCTTACAGTGAAAGGGTTTAAATGGAATTCCCTGCCAGTATGGGTCTGTGGCTTCTTGTTGTGTCACCTGGGCCTTCTTCTCTCCAGACTGAACAGCCCTGGCTCTCTCAGCCTTTTGCTGTCCTCCAATTCCTTAAGTGCCTCCTGCAAAAAGACCTTTCGCTGGACTTTCTCTGGTACATCAAGGTCTGTCTTGTGCTGGGAAGCACAGAGCAGTGCAGAGCATTCCAAAGGTGTCACCACTGCTGAGCAGAGGGGCAGGATCTCCTCCCTGGTCCTGCTGGACACACTCTGCCCACTGCAGCTGGGAAGGCCAATGGCCTGGTTTGCCACGAGGGTGCACCATTGGTTCATGGTCAGCTTGGAGTTCCATAGGACCCACAGGTCCTTCTTTTCCAAGCTGCTTTCCAACTGTTTGAACCCCAGCATGTACTGGTATGTGGAATTGTTCCTCCCTATGTTTCCCCTTGGTGTCTTCATGAGGTCCATGTTGTCCCATTTCTCCAGCCTGCTGAGGTTTTTCTGAATAGCACCATGACCAACTGATACATCCATCACTCCTCCCAGTCCTACATCACCTGTAAATTTGTCAAGTGTGCACTTTGTCCCATTAACCAGGTCATTAATTAAGCTGCTACACATCACTGGCCTCAACATTAACCCCTGGGATGTTCCACTTATCTTTTCTACTTATTCTACATTTATCCTGACATCTGTCTCTTTCAAGTATACAAATCTACTCTTAGTCACCTTTTTCAGTTCAGATTTTTAGACAGAGAAGTGTAGAGATACTTTGATTGTGTCATTGGCAATAAACACAACTGGATTTACCAAGCTACGTAACCCTAGAAAGATTCACTTTTGAGAAAGGCAAGATCCTTGGCTAGGATAAACCACCATGTTTCATTAAGTGTGTTCTGCCAGACTTGCATTGGCTGAATATTTGGCTCCAAAAGCTCCTTTTGAAGTCAGTGAAGTCCTTATTGCCATCCCTGTGGAATGTGAAATATTGCACTCCTTATGTAATTTTTTAGGTAGAGCAGAGACAAGAATTTTCCTTGCCAAGAGGGTATTACAGCTTTTTAAACTATACAGTTTAAACTACTGCTCTAGCATGAGGGAAAATAATGATGAAAGAATGACCCCACAGTAAATAATTTTCAGCCCACAGAAAGAGCATATTTGCTCTCCCACACAAGTCCAAAGATAATAAAAAAACTCAAGACTGGTAATGATAACTTGATTTTCTCCTGCACTGCCCCAGCCTAAATAGTGTAATTTTCCTGTCACATAAAAATATCTGAATGACAACAAGGCAATACTGTAGCTCTGCACCCTGCTTAGTATCGACCTTAGGTGCGAATTGCCAGTTCACTGCTCTGAGGAGACAGCTACCTGTCTTCTCTTCCACTTAACCTTTCTTTACATGAAATAATTCAGATAGCTTGTGCCTCTACCAGTCCTCCATCACTATCCTCCTTCGATGCAGAGCATAACAAAAACTCAGGTGACATTAATGACTCTTGCTCTGGGACCTCAGGGGATGGGCTGTGATGAAGTGAGATGTGCATCACACAACCACAATGGACGTGGCAGAAGGGGCGAAGGGGGAGGATATTTCATCTTGTCTTCGGCTGTAGGACATGCTTAATGAATTGAATGCTTTTCAAACCATCACACGCTGCCTTGTCCAAGCATGTGTACTTTTTTCTTTCAGTAGCAGGTTCACAATCAGACATTCGTCTTTCTGAATGAGAAGAAAATAGGTTAAATGGAGTAAAAATGCTACTCTGCTAAAGATGCAGACACTTGCATCCATTACACCACCTGTTTCATAGCAGTCTCGTGCAGAATTGCTGTGGCATTCACATGACCAAAGTGGAAGTAACGCACATTTTTACGGTTTTGCTGTGACACCTTGCCAGACCTCTTTACAGAAAGCCAGGTGAATTAAATGAGCCTAAAAGCAATAGACCATATACTTTACCCTATCATCATTGAAATGAACAAGATTATATTTCCAGCCACTTTTGGAGATTAAGGTTAGCTCCAAGCATTATGTGTGACTTTTAGTGTTCTCTTCATACAGTACCAAAGGCACAATAAATTGTTACTACAGTCCATAAAATCATTGTAAATATAATACATCTCAGTTGATACAAATCAACTTTGTTAGGATTTTATATAACAAAAATGAGCCTTTAAATGATGAGCAATATTTCAGTCTTTTATTAGTAGAACTAGACAACGTTTTTACATTGCATTTGTGAAGAGACAGTTAAGATATAACTTCCAGGGTTCTCATCAAATGGATTTAGAAGATTCCACTTCAAAAAAGCAAGAGAGGCAAAGGGCCACCAGAGTTCATCAGGTTATTGTAAAAATTACAGAGGTAGCTTGGGTATTTGTAAAGTTTCAGCACTGGGCACTGCAAACTTCATCATTATATCTACATTAAGTGCCCAGCAAGGATTTTAATAGTCAGCATTTAGATGAAAGAACACAAAATGTTGATGATATTAGATACAAAACAGGTAGGAGGCAAGGAGTTAAGGTGAATACAACAGACTGCTTCTGAGCAGCTCTTCTGCAAAAGAAAACACAAAAAATATTTTTCACATTTTATCCTTCAAAACTAATGCAATATTAAAAAGATAACTTCAATAAAACCAGAAAGAATTCACAACTAATAACGCAGAGTTTGTCCAAGGCCTCGTATGAATCCTGTCACTGCTAGTTGCAAAACTCTTATGCCTCTATGTATTCTTATTGCTTTTTAAAGCAATCTGGACTTGAAAGCAATCCAAAGCTACATTGTTATGTTGTAAATTGATGTACATCAGCGTTAAACCAGTCATTAGTGTGAAGGGAACCAGAAGAAGACAGGGAGGGCATAAATTATTCAGCACACAGGGCCTCAACATTCAGCATAACATTTTTCCATATGCTTCCCTTTTTAATATAAAAAATAAATGTACACACACACCCACACTTACAAATGTTTTCTATGCACCCTTCAGTTCCGAGCCTCTTTGAGATAATATCGCAGAGATTTAATCCAAATGCTTAGTCCAATTCTCTTCACAATGGCATTATTGTATCTTTTATATTTGGTGAGTAGAGGGACAAATATGCTAAGCCTGGTGTTGACTAAGAGGTACCCATGGTGAGGTTTTCACGCCTCTCAGGTTTTGACCTGTTGTTTTTGTTAAGAACATGATTTTTTTTTTTTTTAATTAAATGTTTTTCACAATTTTAACTATCATATATTGTGCTGAGATCAATAGACCCCATTTGTGTTCATGCCTTTCATGGTTCTAATTAATTACCCTAGATGTTGAAAAAATTACTCAGTAACTTTACAGAGAAATTATTTCTGAAGCTGGTAACTAGTTATAAGAGAAAAATGTCTTAAAAGGGATGTCTTATAATGCCAGTTGTCTTATAATGCCAAAGGAGAAAAAGGAAAAAGAAAACCAAAAAAACTCTTATCTATTAACAAAACAGAAATCATCAGTTTTTAGAATCCAATTTTCTTTTACAATTTCATCTGTATTTAATGTACAAGCTTCACTGAGTGAAAACTTAATTTGGACCAGGCAATGTCATTTTTGAATTTGTAATCAATAATAAAAAAATGCTATCATGTATTTCTGGTGCCACAATGGAACATTTATGAAGCTGTATCTGTCCACTCCCATTTGCATGAAATATTTGCAGTCCTACCATGAGTCACAAACCTCAGAACTGAAATTTAAAGCACATGCTTCCTAATAGCCTCTCTTTAATAATGTATCTGTGTTCCTAATCAAAGTGAGTGATTTTTTTTCATAATTTAATAATAAAGTGGGTACATTCAGAATTTTGAACAGGTGAGGATAAATCATGTTTGCCTGTGAATAACAGTTTTTATCATTTACTCAGTGGGATCATAATGTATTCTTTCAATCCGCACCAAAGGTAGTAGCAGGAAGCTATTTTATAGATTTCTTGGTAATCTGAGCTGATGTTATACCTGTTACAGGACACTTCCAATAAAATAGAAACACAGCAGGATGAAAAAAGATACAAATGGTGTATTTATACCAGTCAATAAAAGCATGACTCTGTAGTAATAGAAAATTTGTCCATGAATTGTGAAGTACCAGTGGCTCAGTTGGTAAGGTATTAAAGTAATTCGTGTCCTGCCTTTGTAACTTTTTCTTACAATTGTACCTTTAATTTGCTGTCTCATTTTCATTGTCAATGAGAAAAAGTAAGCCAAGTACTTTCATGGACCTTAGAATCAAAGCAGTGTAGTGGAAAGAATTTTTATTTTGTAGATGATTCCCTATAACAAGAAGGAATTCTAGCACACATGGACATATGAACTCATTTCTAAAGGCTCAAGTTCATGTTTTAGAAGTTGTATTTTAATGACACAAAATACATTTTGTTTGAGATGCCAGATCTACTTAGCAACAACTTAGCACAGAATTGCTTCCAAAAATGTTAAGCAGTGTGAACTGTTCTCTGCAGGCTGATGCATGTCAGCAAATGTTTTTCTCCTCTTTGCCGAAACTCTGCAGATTTTGGGGGTACTGCCATTCAGCGCAAAGGTTGCCAGTTGGGCTCTGTTTGCAGGACAGAGTCGGTAATTTGGAAAAGAGTGTTACAGACATGGAGGTTAATAGGCTGTGCCAGGCTCTGACCCTGGTTACACTGCTGAAACTCAGAGTCATTCCAGAAGGAGCAGAAATTATTCTGTTTTATGGTTACCCTCAGTAAGCTGTGACTCTCATCAGAGTGGGTCTTGAATTACTTTTAAACCAGGAGATGAAAAATAAATACGTTGAAGAGAATTAGGAGTAGCCATACTGCATTGAAAGTGATATTTCTATGTCTGGCGGAAGGTAATTTTTATAGCTCAGTTATTCTCTAAATTTTGGTAAATAGAGCTGATTTGGCACATTTGGATGTCTAGTCTCCATTCTTTTAACAGTGTCTTTTCCAATGGCTAATTTTAATGTCTAAAGGCGTATTTCTCTGTTGCTTTTCTTTTACCCCATGTACATCTGTTAATTTTTTCCTGGATAGGAAATTCTGATTTTTATAAACATGTACTTCTAAAGCCCACAATTCTAATCACATTCAGTTTGTAAGGGAATGTTCCTTCTATCTTCCATGGGAAAAAAAGAAATCACGAGTGGTATAAATTTTGCATCTCATTTCCTCTTTAGTATATAAATCTTATGCAAAGGAAATAGGGCCTCCATTATCTCCTAGAGATGAAACAGCTTCTAATATGGATAGTCTGCATTCCCTCTGTCATGTTCCTGGGGGATAGGTTAATAAATAATGAACTAAATGTCATATTTTGAAGTCTCTTAGTTCATGGTGATGCAGCTTTCTTACATGTTTATTAAATTTCAATCTTCATTAGACAAGGTTAGTGGAGAAATTAGGTCTCTCTTGTATTGACTTAGTAATGCAGAGCTACAAAAAAAATAAAAAACAGATATATTTTAGCACTTTTTAATCATCTGTGGCTCTTTCCTTCATTCTGACTGTGCCAGATACACTTTCTATGACTGAATCAGGTGAAATATTTGTCAAATTTTGACATTGTCCACTGTAAAGGTTAAAAAGGGAAAAGAAATATTGAAATTACATGCTGAATTTGAACTAAGTGACTATTTTGAGCAACTGACAAACAAATATGACAAAAATCTTTATTAAAATCTTACTTAGCACAAAATATCCAAGACCTTGAGATCTATTTGGATACCAGATGCAGAATACAGAAGCGAAGAAAGACTGATTAATGAAAATTATGATCTGAGAATTAATAGTTGGAGCTGAAAAAGGTGTGAAACAAATCCCCAGCTAAGAGGCCATTTCGTTATAAATAAAAACACGCAACTCTAATAGTTGCAACATGTACAATCACACATAAGGAACCTGTTAAGCCAGGTAAGTACAATGTATGTAGAAACCAGCTATAGTTAATTCTATAATCAAGAAACGGATTTTGGAAAACCATAAACTTCAAATGGCATCATAGTTGAGAACCTACTTTGCAGAAAATAGCAATAATTTCCAAAAGAAAAGAAAAATAAAAATTACTATACAAATATAGTAGCATCAGTGGCAAGTGTAGTTAAGAGGAATTTGGAATTCTGTTTGCTCTGGAAAATCATTACTCTGTTGGAAAAAGGTGAAATTAATACAGAAACTGTAAGGAAGGTCAGCTAAAAAGAGACAAAGTGGGTAAAACTATGAAAGAAGTATGGGATTGGAAAGAGGTTATGGAAGGATCACAGGATTATTGGTGTGGGGGGATACAAGCATGGTAAAGGGTGTGAGGAGAAGTGTTTCTGTTATTCTTGCCACTTTCCATACCATTTAGGCCTCTCTAGGAAAACAGAATGCAGCTCTGACCACTCCTGTGCGAGGAACGTGCTTTCAGACATGCACAGACTCCAGCAGGCTGTCAGGATGAGCACAGGAGCAGAGCATTTCCTTGCAGAAGGACACAAAGAGAGTTTGGCTTGTTTAGCCTTGCAAAACACAGACGAAGACAGGATGTGATTGCTCTCTATAAACTTATCAGGTGGGTAAACACCAGGGAGAAAAACTGCTTAAACTAAAGAACAATGTTGGTCCAAGAACAAATAGTTATAAATTGCCCATGAATAAATTTAGGCTGGAAATTAGATAAAGTTTTCTAATCCTCTGGTGAGTAAGGTTCTGAAACAGTGTTCCAGAAAGAATAATAAAGGAAATGGGGAATCTAGTAGGTTTTAAGAAGGGGCATTAAATAGTTTTTGAAAGGGATTATATGGTGTGGGTGCCTGTGATGAGCAGATTGGATTCAGTGGCCCAGTGGACTGTTTCCCATTTTATAAGCAGATATTCCAGACAGACTGATTCCAATGCATTATATCCAGCTCTTTACTCATGGGTGTCCTGTTTGAGTGGATAGTGATACAAATGGAGGAGTCCTCCCTGACAGCCCTAGACCAGAACTAATAATCTACTTTTCTGGTGTGTTTTATGTGAACCTGAAGGTAAAAGACACCAGAAAATGAAAACAAATAGAACATTTAAAGCAGGCTGCTTGCTGTACAAAGCAAATCACAAAAATAAGAAAAAAACAGTTGATGGCCCAAGAAAATGTGCATTTCACAAATAAAAATAGTCAGCAGTTAGATAGGGGAAACATGAAGAAATATTGAGGGTCTTTTGCTCAACACACTGACCTGCCATGTTAGCACGTGGCAAGCTTTTTGTAAATATGTTAAATGTGACTTTTGAGGACAAAAATGGGGTAATGGTATTTACATGAATTTGCTTTAAAGCTTGTATGGGAGGGAAGTGGGAGGGCAGAAGATGGTGCATGCATGGGGGCAGAGAAGATGAAGGTGTGAAGAGAAAGAGGTGATAGACAGGTGGTATGGAGCCATGAAAATGAAGGGAATGGTTCCCACTGAATGCATGGGAATGCAGCAAGCAAGGAAAACAAAATAGTATCAAAATGACAAAAACAGAAAGTGAAGTTTGCAGTGCCATTTCAGTCGGACACAAGCAAGTTAAAATTTCATGTTTCAGGGAGAAAAAGTGGTGTGCAAAAGCAGTCTGGAAAACTTCAGTGAACCTTGAGTCTGAAAATGTAGCTCTATCATGAAGATATTGCATATATCGGGAATTCAGTAATTCCAATAAGATCCTTAAATTGTCTAAAAATGGACATTCCAGATGGTTACAGATGCTCAAATACCTTCAACTCACAGTGAGCCACCAGTACTTCAAGGACTCATACAGTAATTGTTAAAAATGCTGTCTCTAACATCCGGATCTAAAAGTTATCTACAGCAGAAGATAGGGCATTTCATGGGTGCTTCGTTTTCTTCCTTCTGCACTTCTGATGGAAATCAATTCATGTCAGACCCAGCATTTAAGTTTTCACTGTGTACAGTTATAACTTCAGAGAATTACTTCATTCGATAGATATGCTCTGTTTCTTGAGCATGGACTTTATGTGCTCAATCTACCCTTTCTTTCTCATGAGTGATATTTAGCAATTATTGTTACTTAATTCCTGGACGAAAAATTACAGGGCCCTGCTCTGTAATTATCAATGACCTTTCAGTGTGGAAAAATGCAGCCGATGAGATGCAGAGGGACTGCCACAGGCAGGCTGAGTATTTGGACAGATATCAGCAAGAATGCTGTCCCTCCCCCTGAGCTGCCCTTTGTTGGAGCCCAGTGCAGATGTAGGGTAGAGCTTTGAACTAACTTTTCTGATTGCTGCTTGTCATGAGGCACAATGAGGAGGTGACAGGGAGCAAGTAGCAGTTATCTATGAAAAAGCCTAGAAAAGAGCCTAGCAAAACCCAAACCACTAAAACCCATAATGGAAGCTTCCCTCTCTGCTGTTTCTTCAGGTGACACCACATGGAGTCATCTCTGCTGATTTATGTTTGGTGCAATAAATAGACACAGTGAAGAAGAAATATCTTCTGTGTTGGTCACTGAGTGCTGCTGCACAGGAACTGCCCTTCCTAGGGCAAGGTTTGCCCTCTGTTCGTAGGGTGAGCGGGGCAGTACTTTTCTGAGCTCTGACATAGGAACAGAGTTGGCCCATGTGCTTTTACAAACTTTATTCCTCAATTTATCCACTCAAACTTTTAAATAGGGTGCTTTCCACATATGTCCGTTGCTGTTCTTGTATTTGTCTGACAAGAAGGTCCTAACACTCCAGATATTCTTTTTACTACTTTTGCTTCCTTTTCTAATCTGATAGGAACTAAGCTTAAAATGTACTTCACTTGTCTAGTTTTGACAGGATTTTTCTCAGGCCATAGATCTATTAACCCAATATGTCTGGAAGAACCTATCTTTCCCACAGTAAGTTAAAGCCATTTATTTAATGGTATAAACTGGCCATGTATTCCTTGGTTACTCAGACTTTAACAGGTTTTCCTTCCGAATCATTTGCCCTACTAAGTGCTACATTCACAGAAAAACCTGTCACCATTAGCAATGGACATTGTGTTGCAGAACCACAGTTCCAAAGCATTCTCTGTAACTATCTGTATGCTATTTATGTGTAGGGAGATCCAGGGCCATATGCAGGTAAGATTTTCATACTTATTTGACACTGTGATAAGCAAAAGTGCCTTAAAATTGGACAGGATCAAGAAACTGTGAAGCATCTTCACAGAATCATGTGTCAGAAAGGGTTATATATTTAAGGAATTTTTTCTATCCACTGACTCAGAGTAAACTGTGGGAGCTGCTCAAACCACAGCATTTAGGATGGGAAGTGAAGGCAACTTCTGTCTCAGTAGTAGGAATCTAATTATCCATTTGGAAATCAGCCAAGATCCTGTATCTAATATAGATATAGTATTCCATATTAAATGATGCAGATTTTTAAGAACCACATGTTGCCAACTTTCCGTTCCACTTCCTTATTAAAGACATTTTCAGCAGCCTCTTGTCTTGTGATAACACAGACATTACCTCAGGCTTGACACAGACTATCAGACTGCCTATTGAATTCATCCACGCTGGTGTTTTGTCTTACAGAGAGGGCTGCTGCGCACATACTCACCAATCTGTATATCCCACATATCCCACTAATCCTGGAAGATCTGAGGAGATAACTCCTGAGGTTGAGTGGCCCCGGGTGGTGGGATGCTATTGAGTGTAAATGAGAAGAGAAATCTGAGCCTAAGAATCTTTGCTGCGAATCACCACCACATCCAACCTTCATGATATATTAATTTATAATTAAATGTTGACTTTTTTCCCCCCAAGGATATTTTGGCTTCTAGACCAGCACAGTTCATTAGTTAGTCACTGTGTTTGATTCAGTTATTGTCATGCCTTTGATCACTTTCCATCCAACTGAGCATGTCAGAGTGGATACCAAAAACCTTTGTGCTTCTTCGTAATTGCAGGCAGAACATTTATTTCCTAAGCAAGGAACAACATTTTCTCAGCCTCAGTCTTTGCTTCTCATGACAATTCTCTTATTTCATTGAAACTGATGAAACTTGCTCAGTATCTGTGTTTTGTATCATGATGGTTTCTTTTCCTGGCATTTACTATATCAGCCAGGTAACCAGTCTTATTTTCATCAGACTTCTAGAGATTATTAAAATGATTAATTCTTACTAGTTGAGATGAAAAACTGGTTTTTTGAAAAAAACAAACTAGGTGAGATAACATCAATGCTATTTGTGCTCTATGACTATATGAACACCAAATAATTATATTTCTTTGCTTAAATATAATGCATAATAGAATTTTCATATTCTGCATCAGCCCTCAAATGATAATGGTGTTTCTATCTGTCAGAAAGCAAAGATACAGAAAACATGAAGTTCGTAAGAAGCCTGATTAGAATTTATGTACCTAATTTCTAGTATAATTCCCTTTTCCTTAGTTATCAATTGGTTGAACTTTCTTACTAAAAACAGCAGGTGTCTAATCCTTTACAAGATATTTTCCAACTTAATTTTTATTGCCTTAAAAACCAAACCAAAATTGTTTAGTGAAAGAAAAAAAAAATACAGAGCTGAAAATACTTTTTAGGAACCTTGTCAACACTGATGATCTGCAGATGATATCAGCTTGTTAAAATGCACCATCAACTTCATAAAACATTTCTTACATTTCTCGCTGCTTTTGCTACGAATAGCACCTAAGACTCCCGTAACTGAAGGATTAATGTATTTTTAAACCTGCCTCTTTAATCTTTCAGTATTTCTCTGAGCATTTGTCAGAACTTTGTGCTTACACACCTTCATTAAGTCCCCTGTACAGTCACTCAGCTTGGATTCGTTTACTGTAACTTCAACCATCTAGAAGTTACTACGGGGAGTAAATGAGCTTTCTGCAGGGACAGCTGATCCCTCACTAGGACACATGTCTGATATACATGGAATTATTTTCTTCTGAAGTTGTTTATCTCTCTCCACTGACTACAGAGGAAGCCGAGGCAATAACCTCTAAAGAAACACCAAATATTTTAACAGCTAAAATGATGTGACAAATTTCTTTGCCTTCTGTTTTGTTTATGCGGTTGAGTTACAGGGGAGGGAAAGAGAGGTTTCACTTTTTTTAACGGGGTATCATGATTATGAACCAAACAGCAGTGACAAAATTGAAAACTATTTTGGCTCATATTTTTAAATTAACAGTAATGGAAATTATGTCCCCCCTGCATTCACATATATCACTGGAAACTCTGCCTCTGACTGTATTTCTGTATTTTAGCTACCTCTGCCCTGCTGCAGAGCTAAGAGGCGATCAAGGTATTTGTCCCCTGTTAACTTTTGGTGTAACTTGATATAATAATTTGGCTGAGTTTGTCACCAAAAGGGGTCATTCCTCTTTCCTCATGCATTTATAGAAGCACAGAATCATAGATTCATTTAGGTTGGAAAAGATCTCCAAGATCATCAAGTCCAACCTTTGACTGAACACAACCATATCTACTAAACCATAACACTGAATTCCGTATCAAGTTGTTTCTTGAATACTTCCAGTGATGGTGACTCCACCACTTTCCTGGGCAACCCTTTCCAGTGCTTGAAAACCCTTTCAGTGAATAAATTTTTTATGATGTTCAATCTGAACCTCCCCTGGTGCAGCTTGAGGTCATTTTCTCTTGTCCTGTCATTAGTAAATTCCCTAACTCTTCATTGACTAAAGCTTGTATTGAAAGGGATTCAATGCAAAACTCTGTTTTCAAGATCAGTTTTGTTTGAAATTCATCCACTGGCCGTGCTCACCAGTGGCTGGTGATGGGAGGAGGAGATGGACTGTCCCCATTTGCTGCCCTTTGCATTTCTAGATAGAGGGCAAATCACACCCTAAACAACAGCACTGTCATGACATGCATAGTTTGGAACTCATATGCAAGATGTAAATAGAAATGTGAGCACAAATACAATATTTAGAAAATCATTCCTTGCTTTACATCTTAAGAGCAATGAAATAATTTGTATTTATTTATTCTAATCCTCTGTTATTCAGAAGTGTGTACTGATGAAACTTCACCCCCCTGAAAATAAATTCTCCACTCTGGACTCTGTAACTGGATGATGCAAATAGCATACAAAGCTGCTGTCCCTAGCTGGATATTACTAAGTTTGAGGGATGAAAAGCCCAATCTTTCTTTATGTGTGCTGGAGGGGCAGAAGGAGAGTACACAATCAAATTATGGTCAGGAAATTTATCAAAAGCACATCATTCCTGAAAATTGTAGTCAAACATAGAAAACATTGCCTTTCAAAATATGTTTCTGCAGTGCTTTGAAGTTATCTTTTGCTGCTTAGACAGGATTTTATATCATTAATGATCTATCTTGTTCATACATTACTTTTTATGGCCTCTGTTCATTTCACATTGATTTTTCCCTGACTTATTAAGGTCTCTGTCTCAGACCTTAGGCACTCTGCAAATGTAAATTGCGGTACAGAAAATAAAAATGCCAAAATCAGGCTGCGCCTGCCAAGTCATAACTCAATAATATCTACCATCTATGAAAATAAAATCCATAAATATTTCTTAATATCTACATTAGTTTCATAGAGCATAATCTGAAAATGCTGTAACCACTCCACCCTCTGATGCATGAAGTTACTTAATCCAGATGCTAGAAGTATTTTTTTTAATGAGCATTAGTATTAAAGTGCTGATCAAAGTGAATCTTCAAAGCTTCCTCATGTCTAAGTATTTGAAGGATCCCGGGTGATCTGCATATAGTCTTGCCACTGTATTTCAGACTGTTTGCGTGCTAAACTTCATGTTGAATATATAAACAAGACTGGATTGCAGCAAGTGTGCTGTGCAAACACTGCAGTGTGGAGATCATCTTTCTGTCCCTGGCTGCACAATACCAGGGAAATACTGGCAAAATCTTCATAAAATCAACAGGAATTATGAGAGGAAGTACTGAAGATGGAAGAATGTAAAAATGTATCTGACTAGTTTTGATGAAAGAGTGTCTACAACTTATGAATAAATTGGTCTAGAAAATCACTTTTAAGTCTTTGTCCATTTTCAGCAGGCCCATAACCAATTTTCAGTACGGGTTGTACAGCACCCACAGATAAAATTCACAGCATGGTGTCTTTCTATCTTATGGATATGCAGATAAATATATCATTTATCATGTGCTTCTTCCTATTCATTTGGAAGACAGCACAATATTTTGCATCACATTCCACCGGGATATGTAGAAAACATTGATACCCTGGTAGGCAGGAGCCTCACAGTGGTTTGAGAGTTTAGTTTGCACAGCAAATAAGAAGTATAATGTACATGAATTATAATGCAAAATGACTGTTTAATTCAAGAGACATCCAAGGATTTAGATAGCTGCAGCTATATACAATATGTATGAGGAATATAAGTATATCCATATTTTGAGCAGGAGGACCTGACGTCTACAGGGATTTCAGTATTACAAAAAGTAACACTAGGTTTCTTTGCATCCCCTACAAGTACAAATCTATCTTGATGTTCAAGATATCATTTTATTCTAAAATTCATATAATAAATGAGACCTTTGTCTGTAGAAACAAATTCAGTGAGTGTTTCATGGACAGTAAACAGGAGAAAACAAAATGAAAAAGCATAGGGTAGCATTTAAGCAAAAGCTGATGGGAGCAGCACACTCATCTCACATTCATCCTGTCCTCACGTTTTCTTTAGCTCTTCCATATGGATTCAGCCTTGGAGGCAGCTGGGTGGGTAAGGGAAAACAAGCCCAACTCAGGAGATGGATAGGTAATAGCTTTAAATGGAAAGGTGGTAGATTTAAATGACGTATTAGAAACAAATTTTTCCCTGTGAGGGTGGGGAGGCCCTGGCACAGGTTGCCCTGAGAAGCTGTGGCTGCCCCATCCCTGGAATTGTGCCAAGGCCAGGTTGGACAGGGTTTGGAGCAACCTGGGATAGTGTAAAGTGTCCCTGCCCATGGCTGGAACAGGATGATCATTAAGGTCAGTTCCAACCCAAACTGTTTTACGATTCTGTGATTCTAAGACACAGCACAGCAACACCCTCTCCCAAATTAGACCACACTCTCCATGGATTTGAAGGCTCCATTTTACTTCCAGGGCGATGGCTTTGCAGCCACGTTAAGGAAAACCCATTCGCAGTGGATGCATTTGGGGAACCCCTACCCAACCCATATTCAGCTTCCCCCTTTCCAGTGCTGGGGTGGAGACCTTCTGCTCACACTTCCCTGAAGAATAAAGCAGCTGGAAGGACAGAAACACCAGGATTATTTTCCCTGTAGATGTGGATGTGTGCTGTGGTTTCTGTTCACACTCTGCTGCAGGCATCATGCTCTGCTCTGCCCATCAGCAAAGCAGCTGTAGACAGACTGACCGTGGTGTGCTGAGTACAGATGACGACACAGCCAACTTCCTTTTCATCTGAGTGTTGATTTCTGCAGCTCCTTGTACTGTGGTTCATCTGCTGACAAAGTTTGCCTCCCATAAGAGGCAGCAGATTTCTTCATCGCTATTTCTTTCCTAGCTGAGAAAATCAAGCTGCAGAATCGTGCTTCCACAACTCCAAGGTGAGACAGCCTTTCACTGCATGAGGAAGAGGTAAAGCTGCTCTTTCTGTCATGGCTGTGTAAGGAATTGAGACATCTATAAGGATTGCTTTCCTAGAAACTGGATTTAGGTGCACATAATGCACCAATTAATGCAAGACAAACAATCCAATTACGCTACTGTTAAAGTGGGAGATGGGACAGTTCATAGAATCACAGAATCACAGAATGTTGGTGTTTTATGAAAAACACCTTTACATTCACCCAGTTCAGACCCCCCTTCCATGGGCAGGGACACCTTCCACTAGACCAGGTTGCTCCAAGCCCCATCCAACCTGGTCTTGAACAGTTCCAGCGGGATAGCTGGACAGAAATATGTTAAGGACACACTGCTGGATCTGAATTTTATGTATTTTCTAGTTTCTCAGAAAGCAAAAGGGAAAATCTGATAAATAACACACTTCATTTGAAAACTGACATATTTCACTGGATAATGACGTAAAATAGAACTTCCATTCAGAAGGACTGAGGCAGTTCCAGGCCCATCTCAAATGTAGACAACTATTAAAATATTAATTATGTGTTTGCTTGTAGTTAATAAAACTTATCTGTGTTAATTGACAGCAAAATAACGGGGAAGTTGAAAATACTCCATACTCAAATATTAAATACTCAGTAACTGTTTAAAGACAAATATATATATATATATATGTGTGTATATATATGTATACACAAGCACATATAAATATATCTCAAAGCTGCTATTTGTAGGCTTTGACCAATGTGTGTGTACCAAAATTTTGAAACTGAATTCATAACTCATAAAATTTGTTTCTTCTCATTTTAAGCACACAGATAATTTGCTTGCCATTTAGAGTGGCTGAGAAAGGAACTATCCTGTCTTAGGGGGACAAAAGATTACATGGAAATGAGGTGTGTACATAAATTAATGGAAGTTTTCCAGTACCATGAGGGTCCTGTTGCAACAAGAGACAGGTTAGAGTAGCAGAGAAACTGCTCCAAATGACACAAGAGGATGCAGAGGCCAAAGGACTGGACAAGTGAAAAACTACTTTTGTGCCCTTTTTTGGAGTTATGCACTGCCAAAAAGCAAGCAGATGCTTTGCATCAAATGATCCTTATGAATTTTTAAATAAAAGCTCCTTTGTAAGAGCTTGCAACTTAATGCATGGCCCTAACTACAGACAGGACCAGGCACTGCATTTAGTTACGATACTGAAACATCAGATGCATGTTAAAATTCCATTTGTCGCTTTAAGTGACCCATGAAAACATTCCGTATGGGGATGGTAGACTCAGTCCTGCAACGGAAGGACTCAGACATCCCCATGCACTTGCACATCCCCATTGCACTTCTTCACACCAGCCAGGGAGGGTAAGGGGTGAAAGAAATAATAGCAAATAAACATCTACATCTTTCTTCGATTACTTGATCTTTTTCTTAGTAGTCTCTTATTTAAACGGGGTCTGCTCTCAAATGAATGCAGCTGGAAAGACTTGGTAAATCAAATTTCAAGTTGATCTGACTGCAGATTTTCAGTTAAAAGCATTCCGATTAGATGATTGGCGCTAACCACTATGCAAGAATTTGGCTAAAATCTCAAGGAAAAGTTCTATTTGTTTGGTAACATTTTTAATAAAAACATGCTTTGTCTGAAATATTTCATGGATGCTGAGCCTCTTCAAAAAATCCCAACCAAAACACATTTTGTTGACGGTGTAATTTATATGCCACAAGACCTTTGGATGTAAGTTATCTATACAGATATTAACCTTCAGTATTTTCATTACACAGCATATGAAAAATTGGCAAAGTTCTTGGACCTGGAAGAATCTTTGAACTAGAACTATAGCTCTATCCCAGAAAAATTTTGAACACTGCAAGGTGGTGCAGATTTATGGCCAGTGTCCTGCCAAGGCTTTTAAAGGTCTTCTACACAGACACGCACACAGGCACACAGAACACCTCACAGCTGAGACAGACCCATGATTCAAATGCACCACTTGCCAAAGATGAAATCCATGCACTTCAACTATGACTATTTTGCCTATCAGTATAAATCACTTATGCTCTTTGAAACAAGGTAGGAAGCAAAATCCTTCTTTGTGGTGTGGCTATTCCAAAGGCAAAAACAATTTGCTTTTCAGAAGTATTTTCAAAACCCCAAGGATAAGTCTTCCCTGGAAAAGAGTTAGCTGCAGACAAAGAGGGGGTGGACTCCATCAGAGAAAGAAAAATTCACACCTACTCTTGAGGTGGAGGAGGATTTCTTAAGCTGGGGCTCCCAAGAGCCCCCTCTAGCATTCCATTATATGAGCGCTTTGAAGATCTCTGATGGAGAGCTGGAGCCATATTCTTCAAAGGGTAATGACTAGATATTTTGTTTAGAGAACTTCAGCAAATATACAGTAAGACGGTTAAATATTTTCCCTGCGTTTCACGGAAGAGTTCAAACAAGGGGTTGCACTGACTGATGATGATGGGGTTTGTGAGTTTGAAATCTATGATTTGAAGAAGAGTAAGTGCTATTGTCTCCTGAGGATAAGCGAATCAGTGACCATAACATTCTGGAAAAGCTGAGTGTTCAGTAACACACCCCATCAAAAAAACCCAGACTGTAAGACAGGAAGCCTTCAGCTGTTTTGCCTGAATGTGAACACTTACGCATAGAGCTGTCCTTATGCTTTGTAAAACATAAATCTGTGAGACGATTTAGTATGTTTACAATGATAAGGTTACTCTAGAGCGTTGCTAAAGCCAAAGGCAAGCAGAAATACACCGGCTGACCAAAACAAAGATTGCTACTCTCCATATGCCTTGCCTCATTTATGTCTCCAGATCCCCATGGCTGCAAGAAAATACTGATAGTTCACAAAGTGCCCACACACATTTAGATCTGGCTGCTGGATTGTTGTCTCAAACTGCTTTCTTCAAGCCTGAACTAACAGATCACATTTTTGAGTGAAAAACAACTCAGAATCTAGATCCATTTGCTTTTCTCTTTTTATTGTGGTATTTTTGAAATGAGGCAAACTATCTGTTAAAACTCCTGTTGGGTCCATTCAACTCATTTTACACAGAACCCACTGACATGTTGCAGGTGAAAATGTATCTTGTTCATTATCAAGTCGAGGTTTTTTCCAGTTGTCCCAGGGTGAAAGGCTTTGCTACAGCCAGTGTTAATCTGTCTCCCACTGCAGTGTTTGGTCTGCCGTACAAACCTGGGATTTTCCAGGAGGGATTTGTGCACCCCAGATGGATTACAGGGCTTGACACAAGGCCTTCAAAAAATGACATGCTCTTAAAATAACATGCTTTCACAGTTGTTTTGCTCTTCAAGCCAAAACCAGAAGAAAGGCTTTTTATTTGCCTTAAACACACAATATGAGCATCAGCATGTGAGATTATGTGGGAGACTTGGAGAACTCTGGTTAAAGAGAGTCCTGCAGTAGAATGCCCACAAATCCCAAAGCAATGTTAAATTGCACCATATAGAATTCAAAATCAAAAACTGAAGAAATTTTCCCCACTGTGATTCCATAAGTTTACTTTTCTGCATCACTGCAGACTGTTGTCAATTAAATCAATATGAGTAAGATACAAGGGTACTAGAAAGTGTCCAAAGGCAGGCCATGAAGATGGTGAAGAGCCCTGAGGAGAAGCCATAGGAGGAGGGGCTGAGGCCACTTGGTCTGTTCAGCCTGGAGAAAAGGAGGCTGAGGGGAGATCTCATTGCAGTTACAATTTCCTTGTGAGGAGAAAAGGAGGGTCCGTTGCTGATGGAGACTGCTGACCGGGAATGGGCTCAAGTTGTGTCAGGAGAGGTTTAGGCTGGATATCAGGAAGAGATTCTTCACCCAGAGGGTGAATGGGCACTGGACCAGGATCCCCCAGGCAGTACTCACAGCACCTGACAGAGCTCAAGAAACACTTGGACAACACTCTTGGGCACATGGTGTGACTCTTGGGGTGTGCTGTGCAGGGCCAGGAGTTGGAATGATGATCCTTGTGGGTCATTTCCAACTCAGGTTATTCTGTGAATCTATGAAATCACAGTGCCATCAATCTGTCATACCCATCATCATTTATGATATCAGGTAAGTATTTGTCTTCCTCGTGTACAACTTTGACTCTTCAGGTACATATGATTAATTAAATCATAAGTGTGTAACCAGGTAGAAATTTGTATGCTAGCACTTTAATAATAAAGAAGTATTGGTTTCATGTTAATGGGAGAATATAAATGCTAATATAAAGAAGCCAAAGTGACTTCAATGTCTTATATGGTAGGGTCTGAGAAAAATGCCAAGAGCACTGATAAAAAAGAACAATACATCCAAAAAGTTACAAGCATTTCAGATGTAAACATGCTGCTATTCCTGTAGCATACTGTGCCTCAGGGCAAGGCTTAACCCTGCTTACTGTGGACTAATATTTGAAACACATAGGAATGTAGAGAGATAAAAGCAGTTTTCTCTTTCAAATAAGTCACTTTATTCTTCTTTCCTGAATTAAGTAAACTGAGGGGGAAATGTTCTGCTCTCAAAGGCATCAGTTTTATTCTGGAAGAAAAGAGAGATGCTTTAGCCAAAGCTGCTAGCACGTGGCAACTAATTTCAGATTAATTTATGAAGGGCAAGGCTGTTCATCCGTCTCCATGCAAGTTAGCAACCTGACACATTCAGTGTGAAAATCACTGGCTGCCTTATCTCCTCTGATATTTTTGCTTTGTTTTAATTACCATAAAGCAAAAATACTTTTTCTACCCTAATATTAAAATCATGAAAGTCATTTCTTTTCATTGTGGAGAAATGTTTTATTATCTTCATCCTGACAAAAATCTTCTTTTCAGAGAAGGTGTGAAAAGAAATGTGTGATTTATTCTAGAATTTGTAGATTGCTCTTTATAGAAACAGGTATTGCATATATATCAGTTAGCACTCTTTCCTCTAGAGGGAAAAAACCCCCATTTCTTTAGAAACCTTCTATTTAATCAAGGCGGGGGGAGGTTGAAGAGACCAGCAAAAAGACAGAAAAACAGAAAGACAGTGAATGAAAAAAGGAAAAAAGAAACTTCAAGGTGCAATGATCTCATGTATTTGAAAATTCAGTAGAAAGAATAAGGTTTCAAAAACCGTATCTAGAGAAATATTCCCCCCAGTATATGTGATATTGGTCCATTCAAATGTGATGTGAAAAGATTTGAAAATCTTAGAAGAGAACATACCATGTTAGTCCAGATGGTGAATGAAGCATAGGCATGCCTGTTTCACTTAATAAAAACCCACTTAGAGTGAAAAATACAGTCACACAGCAAAAGCTTTCATAAATAAATAAAGAGATTTTCACCTCTAAAGTATATTCTGAAATTGATCCTTACAAAATCCCTTGAAGGGAATTTGTGTATAGAAAATGAACAGAGACATTTTTTTGGTGACTTTTTTTTTGTACCTGTGACAGAGCGAGTGGGACAGTCAAGAGAGGAAAAGGGCTCTTGTCTTTCATTCTTGACACTTGACCTGTGGGTAGAAGTGACCTGCTGAAGTCAAGTGTGTTCACAACATGGAGATAATATCTCTGTTGATGAGTCTCCTGACTCAGACCTCTTCTTGGACCACTAAACTGCAATAATTGTCTTCTCTAGCTATTTCTAATGCGGATTCCCTTTTCAAAATTGAAACAAGATGTAACTTCTGTGTATTATTATTCCCTTTCTTTGCATTGTTCAGAAGAGACCTGTAGCTTTTTTAGCTAATTGCATTACAGGCTTCAGTGGGTTTTATAGTGATTGTAAAGTATTTGTAAAATGTCTTTGCAAAAACTGAGCTGAGATTCCAGTATGAAGTTTCAGACTAGCCCTGAAATCACTAAACTCTGTTTTAACAGATCAGAATGCAGTCAGTTTTTAAACACCTTGGGGAAAGACCTTACACCAGTACAGATGGCAAAGCATTCAACTAGCTCTAGAGTCTATAAAAATAATTCCTTTTTATTACTTAGCTGTTTCACAAGTAATATGAAAATAGGTCTGCTTCTTGATGATTATATTAAGGATAATTGGGATAAAGTAATAGGGCATCTTCTCATTATTGTCTATGAATTGATGTTCCTCGATTATATCCTTTTTATGTGCATGTCCTGGTTGTTTGTGGGGGTTTTTTTAGTTTTGGTTTTGTTTTTTTCCAAGGGAGCAATTTTGTCTTTTCCAGAGGAAATGAACACATATCGTGCTTTTAGACCAAATACCGTAGTGCAATTAATCTCTAAACTGTCCTTTCCTAGCAACCCAGAATAGGAAATACATGCAGCCAAAGTGTAAAGCTAAACAGCTAGCAGGTTTCTATATTTACAAGAATCAAAGCAGTTAAATGACTCAGCTGCCTCCTAATGTGGGTTATATTTGAATTTGGGGAGAGTGGGGGGGAAGAATGGAACATTATTGCTTTAACAAGGTTTACTGCTAAACTGAACATATGTTGCTCATAATGTCACTTTCTAAATCAATGAAATTATCATTATAGAACATGTCGACAAATTAGACATGTAAAGTGCAAGCTGTATGTGGGAGAGATGTAATTTGGCTCTATAAAAAGAAATTAAACAATAAAATATCAATGACAGATGTAGTTAGCTAAAGGTTTTGAGGTTTAAATACCAATTTGTGAAAAAAAAATTACGCAGACCCAATCAGGGTACGAGATAAAAATACCAGCCTTCATGCAACAAGATGATTAAGTATTTGGACCAGATGTTCGGAGACCTTAGATGTGCCCTTTATTTAACTGGCAAGCATACTGGCAAGTCCTTAAATTTGTAAAATCCAAGTAATGAAGGTTAGCTCGGATGGAAGTAATAAAACAATCAAATATCAAGAGTCATTCATGTCTGTGCACTGTACATCATGCTACGGTTCTGAACTCCACATTTTAATATACCAGCACACATTCTAAAGGAATAGGATTTTTCCATTATTTTTTAAAGAAACTTACTGAAGTATTTTTTTCGTATTTACAGTTCTCAAAGCAAATGCAGGAATTTAATGCATTCGATATGTTTTAGATCCTTTTCCCACAGGTTTGCAGATTTTATAACTCGAGTCCCAGCTAAAACTTTGTGTCATAATTCCTGGGTTATAGCTTTGTCTCACAGCTGCTCTGTGGTTGTGGGCAAGGTGTTTAAGACTAAACAATAAAATGTATGTATGATTAAAGAAGAATGTCTTGCAGGTCAAAAGATGACTTCTGTTTTAGACCCTTCTGACAACTTTGTGGGGTGATTAATCTCTCTGTGCCTTGTCTCCTCCTGTTCATAAGCAGCAGGGTGACATAATCCAGTCTTTTAGCTCATTTTCCCTCTCGGGCAGAGGCTCATTCCCAGTCGCGTCAGAGCTGCTGTGCACAGCTCTGTTGTGGCAGACCAAAGCTGTTATCTGCAACCTCATACCTTGGGGTCCTGGTCAGGCCATGCTATGCCACAAACTCTCCTTTCTACAGAACCCAGGGCAGCCGCTGTGGGGAGGGGTTTCCGTGTGCATTTGGGTCTTGCCAGAGCGCGAAAGACAGACGTATCTGGGGCTCAGAAACACTGGGTGCCTGCTTTTCTTGCAGCCACTGCTTGGACAGTGACTAGCAGTGATGGGCCTGATCTTGTTTAAGCCTTCAAGACATCGCCATAATATAATCAACAGCAATTCTGAAGGCATAAATAAAAGATAACATTCATGAGGTTTTCAGAGGGATGACATAATGTGCATAAAACATTTGAATACCACAGACAGCGCAGATGAAAAGGGATTGAGCTGTAAAGAAGAAATCATTCCTTGATGGGCTGATGTAGTTTGGCAGTAGAAGATGGGTTTCATCTGATCAGTGTAGGCATCTACAGTGTATAGAAAGCATCTCAGCTATTCACCCCCACACTTTGCCAGCCTTATGAAATACAACGAAAAATATGCTCCTCAGCCACATTTTAACTCTTCTGAAAATAAATCTTTAAAATAGATTCATTTTATCTACAGCACAAAAGTACCTGTTCTTCACCATTAGCTGTGGAGAGAGTCCGTGGTGGTAGCTCAGATGTGGACATGTGATAGGTAAATACGAAAAGGCAAACGAAATGTGTGCCAACCACAGTGACCTTCAATTGGGTAGCTTTTCAGCCTGCCTTGATACTGTAACCCAACCTTAAGAAACATTACAGTCAGTTAAAAAGTTAAAGAAAATAAATGCATGAAGAATACTAATATGAAAATTTCCAATTTCTTATGAGAAACTTGATTTTATGTTCCCCACAACTTAGGAAAATGAATCCATCCATAAGAGTAGGAGAATGTGCTCTGTTGCTCTTGCATAACGTTCTTTGAAATATGGGTTTCAGCACTTCTGTTACCATGGTGTCATTTGCAAAACACTTGTAAACCTGCGACAGGCATCAGAATTAGATTAATTAATCTCTACAAAATGCTTTGAGTTTCACTGGGTGAAAGATACCCAGCTTTAGTCTCTTGGGCCTTTTCTCCTGAGGAGAAGTACCTTCCTACCTGCCTTCTATCAAAAAAGGTGTGGCCAGTAGGACTACAGGTAGCAGGAATTGTTCCCCTGTCCTCAGTGTTGCAGTGGCCACACCTCGAATCCCGTGTTCAGTTCTGGCCCCTCAGTTCAGGAAGGACACAGTGGTGCTGGAGGGTGTCCAAGAAGGGCAACAGAGATGGGGAAGGGTCTGGAGCACAAATCAGGTGAGGAGCAACTGAGGGAGCCTGGAGAAAAGGAGGCTCAGCAGGGGGCCTTATTGCCCTCTGGAATGCCCTGAATGGAGGGTGCAGCAGGGCATCGGGCTCTGCTCTCAAGTACCAAGTGATAGGACAAGATAAAACGGCCTCAAGCTGTGCCAGGGGAGGTTTAAATTGAATATTAGGAAAAATTTCTTCACCACAAGGGTTGCCAAACCCTGGCACAGGCTGCCCAGTGAAATGTTGGAGTCATCATCCCTGAAGACCTTTGTAAAATGTATAAATGTGGCACTTGGCCATGGTTTAGTGGTGGGCTTGGCAGAGCTGCATCAAGGGTTGGATTTGGTGATCTCAGAGGTCTTTTCTAACCTTAACAATCCAAAGATTCCATAATTCCAAGGAAATTCCAAAGATGAATAAAGCTATGTGGAAAATCATTGTTTACCTGGAGGCAGAAAAACTAGTCCTGTAAAAAAAGGAGGTTTTGTAAATTCATTTTCATCCTTCTTCTTTTTTCCCCATTGCCCTTTGAAGGGCAGATCTCAGCCCTATTCAAATGACAACCCTCCATGTACCGACTACTCTAAGTGTAAACACTTACTCACCGAGCAGGAAACAGCTTTGATTATTCAGAAACATTTAAACAAAGTGAAATACCTTCTTTTAAGTGATTGCCTGAGCACAGAAGAGAGATAGGACTTGTAGGAAGAAGAAATGTCTTTTCTGAAACAAACTAATAGAAGTGAAAGGAAACAGACAAGCTTTAAGGGGCTTTCATTCTGGAAAGATTGTTTTTTCCCAACACTATCAGTTATTCTAATAAAAGATATTACCTCTCCCTATAAACCTTGTCTCTCACCTCTTAATGTTACTTACACTGATACTTCTTTTTATTTCTGTTTCTAAAGGTATATGGATTTAGAAAGAGTCCATATCCATCTTCTGCAGTTTCCAAGTGCTTAAAACACTCTGCCTGCAGAATTTATACTGTATATGGCGTGCTCTCAAGGAGCTGCACTTACATAACAGTGCTTCACTGAATGTCTTGTTTTCCACATGCGAGTCCAACAGTCTGGAAATCAGGACTGCTGAGAAATACCTACTTTCTGAAAATCATTAGTCTTTTTTCCCCTCCCTAATTAATTTTTTTAACCACTAGAGAGTCACAGTAGAGGTGACAACTTTCTGAATCTGAATCACACTCTGATTTAACCTGGGCTTGCCATGGGTTCCTAATATCCCCTGCTCACTTCAAGTGCGGCTATTTGTGAGTTTGACATAACTTCATTCCCAGAATCATGCTGGAGTTATATTTAATTGCTTTTGCTCTTCTCTGGACATAATTAGAAGGATGTTCGCTTTTTCTCTAAGATGTCTCAAAAGAAAGAAAGCTTTGGGTATTCACCTTGAACTTTCCAATTGTTCCATTTATCTGTACAAACAGAAAATTATCTACAGTTCTTTGGAAGATGGCAAAATTACCTTGTTTACTGAACTGATCAAAAATATCATCCCTGCTGTGCTACCCAGCTTAGACTACCTTTTGTTCCTGCTAATTGAGGTCGGTTCTGCTGTGCCCTTTCCCATACTGTCAGTGTAGTGCTTTTACCAAACTGAGACAAAAACTTCTGCAAGGGCCAGGACTCCAATTCTGACAGCTACAGAGAGATTATGCCTAGCAGGGAAGTACCCTCAAAATTGACAGAGTCTAATGGTCCTAATTTAGAGAAATATAAGTTGAGAAGTTGTCTCCTGGAGGGACAACACAAGAGGCATAAGAAACCCAGGTTCCTGGATTACACTGATGATAAAATCCTTCTCCAAGTGAGAAGAGGAGTTCTGCTGGACCTCATAAGCACCAACAATGTGGTGCTTGTCGGGCATCTGAAAGTCAAACAGAGCCTTGTCTGGAGGTCAGGAATCTGGGAGCAGCAAGGAGGGTGAAAAGCAAGCTCACAGCCATGGATTTTGTGAGAACAGACTGGCTTCTTCAAAGATCTGCTCCAAAGAGTCACATGAGATGAGGTGTTGGAGAGAAGGAGGCCCCAAAAAGTCTGGTTCGTATTGAAGGAGCACCTTGTCCAAATTAAAGAAGGTTCCATTCCCTCAAATACAAAGGCAGGCAGAAATGCCAGAAGGCCTGCATGGATGAACAAGCTGTTCCTGGCCAAACTCAAACACCAAGAGGAAGCAAATAAAGGGTGGAACCAAGCGTCTCCAGGTGACCCTACTTGAGCAGGGGTGTGGGACAAGGTGAACTTCAGAGATCCCTTCCAACCTCAACCATTCCTTGTTTCTATGTCTGCTATCATGCCATCCAATTAGAAACAAAATATAATTTTCAAGATGTGTAAAATACAAGACATCACATCTGGCTCACTGAAGCACTAAACATTGGAGACTGGGTGTTCTTCTGGTATTGTATCCCATTTTCATCTCCAGGTACTGGCCACTGGATGCTGGAGACCAGTTTGACCTCTAGTTGGAGTCAGAATGTTTTTAACATCTGGCCAAAGAAGTCCAGCAACTGGCACCAATTTTTAACTCTGTTTTCATGCATTTTTTCACCGTCAAAGAATTAGCTTTGTTGATGTTCACAGGCATAAGGGACAGAATAAAAACTTCCTCTTATTTCACTGAGGGCATATGAGGGTGTTAGAGAAGGACTGTGGCATCCAAGTGTTCATTAATGTAATTTTCTGCAGCTATAAGACATTTAGAATGGTGGGGTTTAATTAAAGCAGTTAAAATTTTTTTCAAACTCTCTTTTGATGGAAAACTCCTTCCTGTGAAATGGAATGTCTCTATTAGGTAAAATTTGCAGGTTTAAGCTGTGGGGAAAATAATCAGACAACAGATTTTTAGTTTTGCAATCATAACCTGGAGAATATAGAAACCTTTCAAAAATATTTATTAGTACTTCATAAATAATAATTGGCATTATTTTTTTTTTCCCTCAAGGCATGGTGGAAACTGTTTTCTGACCAACTCTCTTTGTGCTGTGCATTTTGCCTGACAGGTTACATTGGCCCTTTCTCCCATAAGCAACACCAGCAAATGTAAATTTTTGGCATGAATCCAGACAGCTGGCCTCTGTGGGACATCTTCCTTGGTCATGCCTTTGACTCCAAACACTGCAGACAAAAGGCAGCGGTGAATAAGTCACCCTTTTCACACTGGGCTCCAATTACATCTGCTGCCTTTTGTGAGAGGGCGTTTGGATTTCGCAGTCCTTGGGCAGCTGTTCGGTTTGAGGCCATGCCTGAGTTGGAATTCTCATGAATGGGAAGTACTTGAACTCTGCAATGGTTCCCATATCCCACAACCATGGGAACCATGAGAAAGCTCACATTCATTGATCAGAGTCTCTGAGTCACCTAACTTCTGTCAGGGATGTGAATCTGGAAAGTCAAAATAAGCTTCTTCCACACCAGAGATTTCTCTGTGGTGTTTTAATAATACAACTGTTCCCAAAGAAAACCAAGAAATTGTAAATTTGCTCTCATCTGATATTAATAAAATTAATTTGCCTTAGAGTAATAATGACATGTTTCTCAAAGGAACTTATTATACATACATTTTTATTTCTTCTTTTGAATAGTGTATCTTCTGCATATTCTGCTGATTGTATTTATAAATGCTACACTATTTTAAAATCTGAAATTAAAAGGTTTTCAAGCATAAAATATGCAAAACCTGATAATAACTTCTTGGTCCATTTTTTTCTCCTTCAGCCTTAGTCCCATGAAACCAGAATGGCAGGAGCTATTAACTCCCTGTTATTTATTGGTTATCTAAAGGCTTCATTCTTCATGTGATATCTTAATATATATTAAGTGTTTTCTATGGAAACAAGGTATTACAGGCAGAAGATTCTGATACTGCTTGAGCAGTTTCAAAGCATGTGATCTCCAAGGAAACAGAGATCCTTTTACCTGTCCCTTTCCTACAGAAGTTGCCAGTGGCACAGGATGCTGAGAGTCGTGCTGTTGGCTCCAGCAGGACTGTTCCTAACATGTGAAGTTCCGTGCGTGGAAAATGCCTGATTGGGTTATTTTAAAAACAAATTAAACCCTACACATATTTAGCTCAATGACATCCTCCCCGGGCTTTGGAGCTTCTCTTTGTATGCTTTTGAGGGGAGTATTTGTTAGGGAGAAAAATAAAACTTTGCATTAAAAGCTCCACTTTCAATGAAAAAAACCAAACCCTGTGGACTCTGAATGTGATTTGTCCAGGCATTTCAGGGGTCATGCAGTTTTGGTTACCTCCAATGTCTGAGTCCATTTCCATCCCGAAGGAGTATCAGAGCCTCTCCAGAGGTACAAGGCAGTGAACACATTTCAGCACACACTTTTACTACAATGAGGAGGAAGCACAGAAGAAATTATGAGTTTTACAACGCTCTGTGTTACCCCATGACCAGCCTTCACAGTAAAATATGTGACTTGTTTATATTTTTGCCAGACTACATGCAAGCTTTGCTGATGCTATACACGGCCCTGCACTGGTGAGGTCTGGGGCGGCACAAAGACTTGCAGGTGCATCCCCAAGGGCTAAAGTAGCCTTGCAGTTATAGGACAGCCTTGTAAATTTATTGGAAGGAAGAGGGGGCCATGATTTCCCAGTGCTGAAATGGGACCTGTATAATCTTGTTTCCAGGTGTTTTTTACTTAGTTTCTCTCACACACTACTTTATACTGGCTTTGCAAAATCCTGGTGTATTAGATGTATCGCAAATGATGTCTTAAATATCACTGATGGCTCCCTGAAGTATAGTCTCTGTTAAAATGTTCGTTCTGATTTAAATGACCAAAGCTACAGAGCTCCCACCAGATCCCTGAGGAAGCTCTTGAGACTTACCTTCCAGTCAGCAAGACTCTCACTTATTTTTGCTTGACTGTTACCTGCACGCACTTCTTGTACCCTAAGAGTGCCATTTGCACTCTAGCTGTGATGTGTTATACCTTAGAGTGCAAATGACTGAACTGCCTGTTGGTTACGTCTAGCCTTTTGTTCAGAAAAGATGTGGATAGAAAAACATACAGCAGAGAAAATGTTAGATATTTTATAGCTAAGTCAATGAGGTTATTCCCTGGATCATCTACCTTAGTCTGAATTCACTGTTTCCTGGTTTAATTGTCTCAACATGGATAGCTAGAGAGGAATACAAATCCTATCAATTGCACTCTCTAAATCCCAGTATCTCTGTACAGGTCAAACTGGAAGTAGTTTTTAAAGACCGCCTTTAAAAGAACTGTCAAAGTGTTCTGAAAGTTGATTTGGAAATGGGAACAAAGAATATAAAAGGTACTGTTGTTGGGTTTGTTTAAGTTAATGCATCTGGCAGGGAGATTTTAGAGACAGGCTTGGAGATTTAGAAACTCTATTTTCCATAAGTTTATAAAGGTACTTAATGAAGGCAGCTTTACATTAAAACATATCTGTTGGTTCTGGAACAAAAATCTAAGCTCTTCATCTCTTTTATGATATTTTAAGTGAAACTGGTTTGATACAGTACACTTTGAATTGACTGGCAATAAAACATTGGAAAAAGTAAATGAAAAATGGGACTGTGGATTTCAAGAAGCCTAAAACTGGCTTAACATTGGACAGGGTAAAATATGTTTGCAGAAAGAGTTTAATTGTCATTGCAAGAGCAACACATCTTCCTTCTGTGCAATTTAGCTACCTACGATAATGTTCAGGTTTTTCTCAACCCACATTAAGATAAGGAAAAAATGGTGGCCTTGTTGGATTGAAGAAGATAATCCCCATCCAAAATTCTGCCATCAGCACAAAGTGGGATTCAACGAATATTAAGTTTACATATTTTTCTCCTGGGTCTGGTATATCTGACCCACATAAGTTGTAAACTTAAATGAATGGGCTCTATTTAGTGTGTGTGCCTGGCACAAGGGATTTCTCATCATGGACAGCACTCTTGGATGTGAACATAATGCAGTAATGACTCACCTTCAAATGCAATATATTCTGCTCAAGAAATCACAGTTGATTATGACTTGTACTACAGTGATCCAGGATGAGTCTTGCCTTTCACTAAATACGGCTCAGGTAAAAAAGAAAAATCCCACTGGTAGCAGAGGAAACAGTACTTCAGGGAGAAATTAATGCTATGTGTGCCTCCTGTACAGTGCCAGCAATGTGCTAAAGCTAAAAGCATTTTTCCTTTGCTATCATTTCAGTCCTAAGAGTTGATCCTGCAGGAAGTTAATACTTTCTCTCATATCATCATCAGCAGCAGCACAGAATCATCATAGAATGGTTTGGGTTTTAGAAGAGACCTTCAAATCATCCAGTTCTAACTCCCCTGCCACAGGCTGAGGCACTTTCCACTAAACCAGGATTCTCAGAGCTCCATCCAGCCTGGCCTTGAACACTCCCAGGGATGGAGAATCCACCACTTCTCTGAGGAACCTGTTTCCCCACCCTCATGGGGAATTATTTCTTCCTAATCTAATCTAAACCTACTCTCTTTCAGTTTGAAGCCATTTTCCCTTGTTCTGTCACTACATGCCCTGTAAAAAGTTTCTCTCCAACACCTTCAGTCTCATTGATTTTAGTGATGCTCAGTGCTGTAAAAGGTGAGATAAAGCATTTGAATAAAATGTAAACAGGGCAAATATAGTCGTTGAAAGTGACAATCAGTCATGATAAATTCAGATTGATTTTTTTCCCCTGCTGTGTTCAGCTTTCATTCCTCCAGTGGACATTTCCACTTTAGGTCTTTGCACCTTTAATTATTTCAGATCTGAAACAGCTGCTGTTTCTTCAGCAGAACATGCAATCACAGTAACTTGGATGCAGCAAAACCAATCTGACTTGTGTGGAACAGAAGTGTAAATAGGCAGTGGGAGCATTAGTCAGAAGGTTTGCCTGTGCATGGCCGTTGCTTTGCAGCCCCTGTGACAGAGGTAACGAGGATGGCATTGTCACCTGCCTGTCTCTTCATCCATCATTAGTTAGGCTAGAATGGGTGAAGGTGTCATATGTGCTGCCTGATATAGCAGGATGCTGCTATATGGGTCCCACAGTCACTAAATCCGTTTTTATTCCTATTTATACTCGGGGTCTATGAAAGGTGCCATATCTCTTTGTTAAAAACTGCAGGCTGGCACTGAAACCTCCAGAAATGACAGATATCCTTTCTCTGAATACCTGTAGCCATCTCAAGCATATTTTCTGCAGTAGAAAAAAAAAAAAAAAAAAATATAAAAAAAAAAAAAACTCGGGAAAAACTAAATATTTGTCCTTCTTTTTATGGAATAGAGAGGGATTAAGAATTCGATTTGTCTGTGTGATATAGCTCCCAAGGTTTACTAGTGACTGTGAGCTTTCAGTATGTTTCTCATACCTTCCCACTACCCTATAAAAGCTCTCAAAACTCCAAAGGAATCTGACATTTCCAACTCTGATTAGCCTAAAAGGAATGGTTTCTATTTAAGTAAGGAAATGTGCAACCAAGATAAACTATTCCAGGAGTCTCTGCTTCCAATCTAATAACCTAATATGTATGTGATTAGTGTTTATAGGAAAATCAAGCTGTTGGTTTTTGAGGCAGAGACAGCAGTGTTTGTTTTCTCCAGCATGTTTTCACAAAGCATCTAAATGTGTTCTGTCTTGTTATTTGATGCAAATTTTCGTTTGGAACTTTCTCTATTTTCTGTGTTTCTGAAATTGGGGGTTGAAACGCATCTGTAGATTTTTAGATAGCAAAGAGCCAGAAGGCTTATTTATTTAGTTACTACTGGGTCATTTGTACTGTTTCTGTTGCATGCTCTTGACTAAGATCAGAATTTCCAAGTATTACTGAAATCAATATGTACTTATACAGAACAGTGTGCGTGTATTAAAAAATCAAAGAAGCTATTGTTATGCTGACCTCTGTAAAAGCAATATCAACATGACGAATAGCAAAGGTTTCTCAGTAAAGAGCTGAATGGTGTTGCAAGCACCTTATCACCTTATTTTCACACTGTAATTTGTCCTGCACAATGATAATTTTTTAATATTCTTCACAACCACCACACTCAAATTATTAATGGTTATTTGGAGAGTGAGATGGGACTAAAGGGATGAGTTTAATCCTGCAGACACAAGGAAACCTTTGCTATTCTTTCCATATTGAAAGGAGTATTTTCCGTATGGTTACTGTTCTTATTGTTTTCATTACTATCTCAATATGCTCTTCAGGGCATTACAACTAAGAATTTCATTATATCTATAAGACTGGGTCTGAAATATTACAGGTAAGAGTTACACCACATCAAAGAATTCTGAGACTATTTCTTACAGGCATCATTTTAGGTGTGTAGTTCCATTATTTCCAACTGGATTTGCAGATTGAGCACTGGTCTATGAAGTATTAATTCCTGTTTGATTTTTAAAAATACCGATTTCTTAGTTAAAAAAAAAAAAATCAATGTATACAATAGCATTTTCCCACTGGGCTACAAGCAATTAGAATCCACCAAGAGAAAAGTCATCTGTCAATTGCAAACATTGTACTTAAAAACAAATCCTCAGAGCTGTCTGACTAAGCAAATGTTTAAGCAAACAAATATATTCAAATATTCAAAGATATAGTTGGTGTAGTAACACTTTTTGCTGAGCTTATTTCAGAAATCATTGCTATGTAGTAAACAGAACACCCCCTAAAACAGAGATTAAAATAAGCAATGATAGAACTGCATATAAATGACAAAATAACCACAGGTATATGAATCTTTATTGCTGAAGAAGACCACATTTCACAGTAAACACAAGACATGGAGGTGAAGTGCTAGAAAAAAAGAAAACTGTTTCAATAAAAATAACAGGATTTTATCAGTCTGTGGCATGGTCACAGTGTTTGACAAAGCCCAGATCATACACCAGACCAATAATGTCTCATTCTTATGGACATATATTATATTTTGCTATAACTATATATTATATACAGACATAATATTATTCTTTTTGCAGCATTTTATTGAACATAAGACTTAAATATAAGATCCACTTTTTCATTGTTTTGTGAGTTTATAGCACACACACGAGTCACATTTTCGTGCTTTTCTTCAAGGTCTTATGGACCCGAAAATTCATAGTTTTAATGAAACAGTTTTTTTCTGGTTTTGCATGACTCACATTAAATCACAGGACTTGGCAATAGTGTTATAAATCTATAGGTGTGCTTCAGAAAGATTAGAAGGCAGCACTTGTTGTCTTTGACTTTCAAGGTACATCCTCTTATTTACGAATCTCTACATTAAGTTTTAACTCTTTTCCTTTTTTTCTCTTTAATATTATCCCTATCAAACTGCAAAGCTCAGGGATCTTGGTCTCTGAACTGGTACTAAGTGCCCAGACTGTGCTGAATGGTCAGCAGCAAACCTGCCTCACATAATTTGTATGCGCTGCTGCAGCACCGGCACAGAGAGGTTACAGTGCCCACTGCTTGGTTTAATTGGAGTTAAGTAGATCTATTATGTTGGTGTGCCCCATCCACAAGCTGTTTATTTTGATTAATGCGTGCATCCTGATGAGTGAAACGTCTGTGTGAGACAGAAACTTTTAGGAGAAATAAATGAACAGTTTTGTAGACTAATTTTCCCGAGAGATCTGTGTATTTTTAATGCTTTCCTCTCCCCGGCTGGGGTAGCCAGTTTGAGACTCTTTGATACGTTTGGTGCTCAGGATGAGAAGTGCTGATCAGTTGTAAGATTTCACAAGTTGGGACCTTAAGAATTAAGACGCTTTAAATTACCAGTCTTGCTTAAACATTATTTACTTCCAATTTGTGACAAAAATAGTAGTGAGTAAACTATTTGCTAGGATGTAAAGACTTGAAATGGGCGGTTTGAAAGAATAAGATTTGAAATAAGAGAGGAAAACCAACAGCAGCTGGGAAGTAACTTCTGAAATTTGCTTCAAAATAAAAGCATACGCACCCTGCAAGGGTATCATGATGAGGGAAAAACACAAGTTAAGACATTAGCTAGAGGAAGAAGGATAAATCCACTGTCTACAGGTATCAGACTAGCAGGTAGTTTCAAGGCTGTCATCTTCCTTGACTGTAACAAAAAAAAAAAAAAAAAAAAAAAAAAAAAAAAAAAAAAAAAAAAAAAAAAAAAAAAAAAAAAAAAAAAAAAACCCCACAAAAAAAAAAAAAAAAAAAAAAAAAAAAATGGACTTCTACTTAGGTAGGCTCACAGGAAAGGAAATGATTCTTGAAGAACACCAGGGGCAGATGAACTTAACTGTAAAGAAAATGTGAGAACAAGGAGAAAACCCTTCCATACAAACTGCATCAAGGTCAGGTAAATTCGAGTCCCTTCCAGCATCAGCTGACTCCTCCTGTGATTGCAAAGGGAACATAAATGACGTGTTTATGCTGAATGCCTGAAACCAAGGCATCAACCCTGGGCCATCTGTGTGTGTCACCAGCCATGTGTGCTGCAGGAAATGGCTGTGCTGTGGCCTCGGACTGAAGGTTATTGAAAGAAAGTACTTCTGTGATCTTATTTATTTCACTGAAAAAGTCAAGGAAATGCAGTGCCCTCAGCAGACGGAACCTGCGCAGGGTCTCACAGACCCACACCAGCCGCATCTTCTGATGGGAAACAGGGACAGAGAGATAACCTGAGGAGATTTTTAGGAGGTTAGGACCAAGAGAGACAAGCACATATCAGAAAACAGGAGAAACAGTCATAGCTGGAATAACAGTCCATAAGTTTTCAGTTTCTAGATGCTTACCCTAATGAAAATTGAACCTCTGAACCTTCTGAGGTTAACTTGCCCCCACTTATAACATCATTAGGAGATAAGGTCAATGAAATGGAGCACTGTCACAGGACAGCAGTTTCCCACTGCTAAATAAATGCTGAGCCAAAGCCAAGATATTTATTTTCAGAGTGGGAGATATTTACCCTATAAACATGTTCTGTTCCAGTGACTTTACGTCTGTTATACCAAACTGCTAATGAGGGAGATGCTGTCTGATGCATGTGGTTAAACTAATAAGACTTTCTCAGTGTCCTCTTATTGAAAATACATATTTTTATTGGATTAGGGAACAGATTAGCTCAGCACTTCAACTAATTTGGAAAACAGTTGGTTCACACCAATGTTGTTTCTGATATGCACCCTACTTCAGGGTTCCTCCTCATAAACAGCTGGAAAGTCTTGCTGTCATTCAGCTGCTCTAGAGCTGGAAACTTATTGTCTTGCCAGGCTAATGGGTTGGCACATATGAGGTGGCACTAGCACTGTAGATGTCACAGGAATCAAAATCACAGAATCCCAGCAACTTCAGTACAAACGGTGCCAAAGGAATGCCAACAGTTTCTGGAGATATGGAATAGCAGGAAGATGTCTGGGCCAAGAAGCTGCTCTTTGCATGGACCCAGGAATTTCCAGGTGCAAGCCCAAGGGGATGCAGGAATATGGACAAGGGTATATCTGCTAAATCATTCACAGGTAGTACAGAAGAAGGACATGGATGTAGGGGCAGGGAGTGTAGATAATTTTAATAGCCACTTCTCTTAAAAGAAATCTCTATCAGAGGTATAGATTGTTTTCTCTCCTGCTTTAACAATCACAATCTTTGAATGTTGACTGGCTAAAAGACACAGAAAAACTATTTGCAAGAAAGACCTTTATTTTTAATTATTGTTTATATTAAAATAAAGCTTAAATCAGAAGTTCTAAAATCCAATAAATTCTTCTTTTCTGGCCATATATATTGAGAAAAAGCTTTGAAGTGTTATTTGGAAAAAATATTTCTTGAAAGAAAAAAAAATTCTATTAAAGACACCCCCAAGGATACTGAGTTCCTAAGTCACATTGATGTCAGTAATATATTTGTTATTTCAGGGGTTTAAGGTTCCCTTGCACTTCTGTTGATCTGTAGCCTCACTCCTAATATTTATTAAATCATTGTTTCTTCAATAGTGAGAGTTGAATATTGCATTTTGCATAGGCCTGAATTGGAAGTTGATACAAGCAGTAAAAATTTAGCACTGACTCGTAAGGAAAAACTTATCTATTGCAATTAATTATCTCTTATTATTTACACCTATTGTCATTATTTTTACCATGTGGGCTCTTCTATGACAAGGAACTTGGGTGAAATTACCTAACAAACCCCTTAATTCATTGCCTAGCAGTTTGTAGTTTGTATCCCCAGTGCTTCCACTTGGTGAGTAGTCTCTCGTGATGTCTCAGAAATAAACCAGCCTTGCGTTTGCTGCAAGGGCACACCTTTATGACTTACTGTGTTCCATTTTGTTGCTTGTCTTATGAACTTTCTCAGAGCTTTCTTCTGTTCTGAAAATTATTTTTATGAAAGGAATATATTTTCCAGAAGCAATCCTAGGCAATGCTGACATAGGTTTGAGTTTGCATTTTGAGAAACCGTGCTTTTCAGTGTGCATCCATAGCTCCATGACAATCCTTCCTTGGACTACATGTGTCAGCAATGATAAGCTCTACAGCTTCCTCCATCTCCAAGTTGCTTCAGCATGCTTTTTTTGTGTAGGTTTATGTCAATTCATTTTAATATATCTCAGAACAAATGTCATCAGGATCCAATAATCACAGTTTATTGGGTGGACAGAGAGAGGCAGTGAAGTCTCTATAGGGATTTTCAGCATCAATTTATGAGGTGCATTGCAAAACTAAAATCCATCTGATTTCCATCAGCTTAGCTATAAGTGTAGGCATAATGATTCTATCCACTTATTTTCAAATCAATTTAACATAACTATCTCCCAGAATTAGAAGACATGGATCACTGCACAGTTTAGGCACTAATAGAGTGGTTTCTACTCACCAATGTCCAATACCACTGATTAGTTTAGTGTCCCACTCCTGTATTCACTCCACATCATTAACAACTATTGGAAACAGTAGAGTTGCGTTGTTTGGGCTTTCTTTCACAACTCATGCAATTTAGAGAGCAGAAAATGCAAAATGTTTTAATATTAACTCTTCTAATTGATAAGCTCTTAGTGCACCAGAATGCTAAAAATTGTTAAGTCCTTTGGGGATAGAAATGTCAATAATTTTAAATTTGGAAATTTGGGCCGACATATTCATGGAAAACTTGGACTGAATAAAAATGTCTGTTTTATAAGCAAAATGGAATTCTGTTTTATGTTCTCTTCCAGTTTTCAGCTGTCTCATCAGCTTTGCTGGAGCACAAGAGGTTTACATCAGTGTGGTAATGCTGATGGCTGAAATGGGGGCACATCCCAAGTCAGACGATGTATTAGTGGGATTTATATGTAAATATGCATCGCAGCATTTCAGCGTGTACATTATTCCAGAGAAAAATTCAGTTCACAACATGTAAAGAAAGAATTGAGACATTAAGTTGGGTGCATTTTAACGAGGAAGTTTAATTTGTATTTTCTGTGTTTATTTATAGGGAAGGCTTTCTTATGAACAGGATGCTCATCTGATCAAATGCAATGATGCAATTAAATTGCTTCTTGTTGAAACAGGTTTTATGGTGCTTATTAAAAGTAAATATAAATAAATGTTTGAAGATCTGTGTGATCAGAAATGCCTTTTGATATCAGATGGAAATATAACAGTGCCTGAAATGCCTTAACTCTTTATTTAAATGAGGCAGATGAGCGTTCATAACATCATCATGCCAGATTACTAAAAGCACAACTGACATAACCCATTTGGTTTTTTCAAAAGCCTTTGTCAGAGACCTCATGGGAGGCTATTAAGAAACAACACAAAGCAATCATGGGCTAAATCAGAAATATCCAGGTCAAAGACAGATTCTAGTATGAGAGTAAACCGTTAGAAAGTTGGAGAAAAGTTGGAGACCTCAAGAGTAAAAATAGATTTTTTTCTGCTACCAATCGGAGTGGGAAATCTGTGGACAGAAACACCCAAACAAGCCACAGAGTCCTACTGCCTCTTGTGCTCCTGCCTCCATTGAAGAGATTGATTTAAATGAAATGTGCAAAGCAATTAAAGGTATGAACAAATGAGAAAAACTGATACTAAATAAATGCTTATATTAGTTATGTATTTTCATGGCCACTGAACCTCAGGAAATCCACCACAAGGTGAGCACTATCAGAGAAAAAGAGCTGTTAGGACAATCTCAGAGCTGTCACTGGTTATCTGAGAGAGCTTATGGGAGGGGGTGTCCAGAATACTGGAAAAGTGCAATTATTGAGACTATCTTTTAAAAAGGGGAAAAGAGGATGGATTTGTCAGCTTAACTTCAATTCCTAGAAAAATCCTGGAGCAAATAACCAAGCAAACAATTTGTAAGCCCCTAGGAGATAACAAAAAGATGAGTGACAGCCAACATGGATTTGTCAGTGTGGTGGGTTGACCTTGGCTGGATGCAGGTGCCCACCAAACTTCCCTATCACTCTCCTCCTCAGCAGGATGCAAGGGGAAATAAGATGGAAAAAAAAACCCTCATGGGTCAAGATAAAGGCAGTTTAATAAAGCAAAAACAAAGGTTGTGCATGGAAGCAAAGGAAAACAAAATATTTATTCTTCATTTCCCACCAGCAGGTGAAGCCCAGACACTTTCCAGAAAGCAGATCTGGGAGACAAATATAATAACGAACATCCTGCCTCCTCCTTTTGTCTCAGCTTTAACTGCTGAGCAGATGTCATATGGAATGTCCCTTTGGACAGTTTGGGTCAGGCTCCTGGCTGTGTCCCCTCACAGGATCTTGCCACCTGGTGAAGGGGAAATGTTGGAGAGGCTGTGCTGATGCTGTGCCACCTCTGCCCAGCAGTGCCCAAACACTGGGGTGTTACCAGCACCTTTCTAGACACCAGTGCACAGCACAGGACTGTGGGGAAGTGAACTCCAGGCCCAGCAGAGTCAGAAACAAATCTTGTCAAACCAACTTCATTTCCTCCTTTGAGAGGGTAGCAGGTTTGTAGATAGGACAGAAGCAGTAGATGCTGTGTGTCTCCACTTCAGCGAGGTGTCTGACAAGGTTTCACCTGACACTATCATAGTAAGAAAGAAAACATTAGCTGGATTAAACTACTATAAAATGGGCAGAGAAATGGCTGGAAATTTGTACTTAAGCCACATGGAAGAAAATAAAATGTATTTATTAGGGCAGAAATGCCAAGTCACTGAAAAGAGGCCCAACCACTTGGGAGGGTGAGAATTCCGAATGAGTTCTATAATTTGCACATTCAGTCTGAAACACCTAAGATGACTTCAGGGAACAGCTGGCTAATCAGCAGCTCTGCAGAAAAAGAGCAGTGATGGAGAATAAGATAAGAGAGGATCTCTGAAATTAATACTATCAGCAAAGTGACACTTTTGCAGAAAAGCCAAATACTGCTACAGGATGTACAAGCAGAAATAATCTCGGTAAGACACATGACATAATCTTTCTGCTCTATTTGGCATGAATGAGGTCGTAGCTGAAGCGTGGTGTTCCCTCTGCAGTTTGCATTTCAAGAAATATTTGCATCAGGTGAAAGAAGAGCAGAGTGATTAGGGGTGTTGAAACTTGACCTATTAGAAATCAAAGAGTTGAGATGGTTTCCTCAAGAGAAAAGACCAAGCAGAGACAAGATTAGTAGTCTTCAAATACATAAAAAGTGGCTGAAAGAGGGAAAAGATTGAATTGTTACAGGTACCCATTTTCTATGTGACAGGAAATAATGTGCTCTAAATTGCAGAAAGCGATATTAATGTGAGACTTTGGAAGAACTTTTTAGTGGTAAAAACAATTAAGGACTTACATAGGTTGCCTGAGAAGATTCTGAATCTCCTAAGACCCTAAGAGTAGTTTAGATAAACATATGTTAAAAGTAGTTCAGAGAGAGCTAATGCTGCCTGGGGTAAAAGAATGACCCCTTGATGTTCCTTCCATACATTTTTTCCCTTATTTCTCCATTAACACAATGGAGCACAAAGGTTCACTATTCAGAATCATGAACTGAATGCATTTGCTAATCCTGAGCACAATGAATAAGCAGGGCATTGGCAGATGACACAACCATTTTCTCCAGCTAAATTTTATTCAGAGGAATTTCTGACCGTAATATGTGAGAAAAATTACAGCAAAGATAGATTGAAATACTTATTTACAGTGCTGGCTAGGCTAGCTAGCCAACTAGGAGACCTTGACAAATTAGAGAGATGAGAAATCACCAACCACATGAAATTTAACAAGGGTGTGATTCTTGGGGTGTCCTGCACAGGGCCAGGAGTTGGACTCGATTATCCTGATGAGTTTCTTCCAAATTAATTTATTCTAAGATTTTTCTGATTGTAAGATCTAGGTGACTGTGCATAGGACACAGGAAGGGCTTCTTCAGCCTTGCCCAGCAGTGAAACTAAGCATGAAAGAAAGGAGTCCACATTAACACTTTACAGTGTTTTTAGGGAAAGTCAAAGCATTTTATTGGGTTTTAACTTGTATTATTATATGGATTTGGGTCATGCTTTATCAGAAGTACAGAAGCCCAAATTTGTATTGTTTCCTTGTTACAGAGGAACTGAATGAACAGACTGGTTGGAGATAAGTGGGAAATATTAAAAAGCTTGCAAAAGAATGATATACTGTAGTGTATTTCATCTTAAAAGATCACATGAGCACAGAACATCATTTGTGCCATTCAAAGCAATAAGGGAAATTAAACCCTAGAATATCTCTAATTGGAATTTTTTTTAGGTTACCTGTCATTTAGAGAAGTCTGGCTTGGAGACATGACTGTGTGCATCAGAAGGGCAATACAGCAGCACTCACAAATAGGCAGTACATTTTTAACTCCACAAGACTGCTTCAGATCTCTGTACAATAGAGGTTTGTATTCCGTTAAAGGGTTTTCTTCTCCTTGGTACCATTATTAGCCATCAGATTCTACACTGGGCCATTCTTCCCTTGCAGACACATAATCTGCTCCAATTTGCTTCTTCAAAATTAGCAACTCTCTTTTGGAGAAAGAGGTTTTACCTAACAGCAGCACATTCCACTTCTCAGGGAAATGCACAGAATCATGGAATCACAGAATGGTTTGGGTTGGAAGGGACCTTAACGATTATCTCGTTCCAACCCTCTGCCATGGGCAGGGACACCTTGTTCTAGACCAGGCTGCTCAAGCCCTGTCCAACCTGACCTTGGACTCTTCCAGGGATGGGGCAGCCACAGCCTCCCTGGATAACCTGTGCCAGTGTCTCACCAGCCTCACAGGAAAGAATTTCCTCCTAACACCTAAACTACACCTCCCCTCTTTCAGTGTAAACCCTTGTCCTGTCACTACCTGCCCATGTACAAAGTCACTCTCTAATTTTTTTCTAAACTCTCTTAAATTATTTAAAGGCCACTGAGGGGTCTCCCTGTTGACTTTTCTTCTCCAGGCTGAACAGCCTCAACTCTCTCAGCCTGTCTTCATGGGAGAGGTGCTCCACCCTTACAATCATCTTCATGGCCTTCTCCGGTCTCATTCAAACACATTCACATCCTTCCTATGTTGAAAGTACCAGAGCTGGAGGCAGCTCTGCAGGTGGGGGTCTCATGAGAGCAGAGCAGAGGAGGAGAATTCCCTCCCTCAAGCTGCTGCTCACATTTCTTTTGATGCAGGCCATGATATGAGTGTACAAATGCGCCTATGCAGCATCAGATACGAGTTTACTGTGTCTTTTGAAATGGCCAAGACGTCACCTGGAGCCTTTACGATGAGGACAAGCCAAAAAGACACTTTCATGCATCAAGACATCAGTGATGCCTCACAATAGATGTCTCCCAAGTCATTAAACAATAAATGTATTCTCCCAAAAGTCACAAAACATAACACAACAGTGCTGAGTTTTGTTGAATTTGTGAGATGAAGAAACAAGATCTTCCCACTTGCCAAGAGTGTCAAGGACAGAAACCTCACTGTTTGTATTTCCTACCTAAATATATTTGTCTCATATCTCAACAAAATGATTGTTGCATTTCCCCCAACTGCAGACGTCCGCACAAAGTGGATAATTGTGCCTCAGAGTCTCTAAACTGTGTTGGTGTTCTTTGGGATATAAACTGCTGCACAGAAAACTCAAAAATCATCTGCTTTCAAGGTTTAAGTTTTATCATAAAAGAAAGACAATTGCTTGCACGACTTTTAGATGAGGAAAAGTTATTAGCAGAGTTTAAAGGTGTTACTTGTTGGAATACAGCAGAGCAGACTTGACAATTTGAAATTACTGTAAGTGTCACTAAATAAAGTAATGGGGTCAAATCTCATGTGTCTCTAAACTGGTACAGGTCCATGGAGTTTAACAACACTGTGCTAATTACATCAGCAGAGAATTTGCCCTCCAGTTTCTAAGGGCCCATCACAGACAAAAAGGCTTTGCACAGGCGTTTATTCTCAATTTGATATCCTTGGATGTGCTGGTTTGTGTTTATGTAGTTGCAGAGACTGATGCAGGGATAGATCTGTGCAGTTTCCTGGCTCTGGCATGGCTATCAGCAATCTGTACGTTTTCATTTTGAACTCTGGCACCTTGGAACAAGCTGGAGAAGAACTAATAACTCTGCCTGGTGTCTCCAGGTCGAGAGAGATCTGAAATGCTTTTACTGGTAGACAATGAACTCTGTTAGTGACTGAGGAGGGTGGAGAGAGTTGAGGGGGGTTCTGCTGCTGAAAAAAACATAACTATTGAACTACTTTTACTGAGAAAGGGAAAAAAACATGCAAACAAAACAACTCAACGTACTGTGTGTTAGGCTTGAATTCACCTTAGGCCCTTTATCTACTTTTCTCATTCTGTTTTCTCTCTGCTTTATTCCCTGCTCAAGCCTATAAGGATTTGACAGCACTGCTGCCCTTTAGCAATACTAGCTCTGCATGGGAGGGCAGCAAAATATTCGCTGGTTTAATGACATTCCCTGACTCCCTAGAAGAGCAGCATTCATCATCATCACTTAAGAAAACACCTCGTCTCAAGCAGACAACCTCAAGCAGGTTATTGCATCCGCATCCATTACAAGGTTGCAACACCTACACTGAGGTTACCAAGAGTCAACATATGTTTTACTACTACTTCAGAGAAAATTAATGTATTGAACCACAGAGCTAGCTAATTATCCATATCATTGACCCCGACACCTTAATGGAAAGCATTGTTCACCCACTCCACAGCAGCTCGCACAGAATTAAAGTCAGATTGAACATATTATAATTAAGGTCTGAAAGCACATAAATGGTTAGAAAGAAGAAAAAAAGGAAAGAGGCCACTTTTGGTCTGCCTTACCCCCTCTCTCCTGTCCCTCTTTCAGGTGCAACTCCAAATAGGTTTGCAGTTCACATATGTGTGTTCCCAGCTTGTGTCAAATGGTGATGTCCACGGCAGATTTATTTTGGCATCCTAAGACCATAGATTTCTGCGTTAATTCAGGCTAGAAGGGACCTCATCCATCCAAGCTCCTACTCTCTGCAGGTTCAGCAATGAAGCCTGATCAGGCTTCTTGGGGTTTTCACAGAGTTGAGCACAATGCTCCATCTCTCAGCTGGATTGGTCCTGCTGGGTCTGAGTGTCACAGCACCTCTTTCCTTTGTAGGACTAACTCTGCCATGTAGAGCTGTGTCTACTTCCTTTGAACTGTACTCCTTACTAACACCCCAGCACTTCATCACCAAGCTCATAACACTGACACAGGAAGTCCCAAAATGCAGTTCTAAATATATAATTATTTGTGGTTTCCCAAACATCATCTGTTTTCTAATTTCTTTCCCATCATTAATTTTCTTCCTCTTTGCTGACTTATCAGTTGCCTTAAATATTATCCTTTTAAGTCTCCATGGTGTCCAATGAAAAGGAATTAGGCTTCTGAGTGTGCTTTCAGACTTAATCTTGCAATTACCTACTTCATATTGTTCATCGCTCTGGCCAGGCACTTTCTTTAGGAGAATTATTTGGCCTGAATAAATATCTTCAAAGTCTGAAGACTCAGTTTCAATAAAGTTTATGGAGGCTTTAATCTATATTGATACTGTGAAAGCCTGCAGTATGATTTTTTTTGACTTAGTGGCATAGTAGCTTCCTTGGACGCATAACAATAGTCCTGTCCAAGAGTTAGGAGAACTGTAGAAACTACCTTTTCATAATTCTGATTCTTCTTTTCCTCACTGGACGCAGAAACTGGATTATAGGAAATAGAGTTATGGTAAATGTTACAACCACCACATAGGGCTGAAAAGTAGAAATACCGGGTTTATAAAGCGTGTTCCAGATGGTTCTAGATTTCTCACAAAAGATTTTTTGCCTTGACCTGAAGTTTTTAATGTATTAACTGTGGGAGCATCTTAGTGTTTATGCAAAGTAACTTCAGGCAAATGTCAAACTTTCAGAAGTGCTGACAATTTTGAAATCCTTAAAAATCAAGTTATCTGAAATGAGCAAAACAACACTGTCTCACGACAAAACTTTCATGAAGCAGACAGAAACATAATAATGGCTTCAGAAGCTGAGATCTCTAAGGAAACACACCAACATTTCAAAGCATCAATGCTCAGATTTGCTCAGGATGCAGCTGACTGCTGAAAGCAAGAGCATCTTTCTAGTCTTGAATCTTTAACCAAATATCAGTATGAAGATTCAGGCACCAAACCCAAGCCATTGTCCATGGAAAAGTAAACTTGACCTTGACTGAGTAGGAGGTTGAACTAGGCAACATCCTTGTACCTTTCCTCCTGTTATACTAAAAATCATGAAGAAGATAAATTTTTTTAGGATGTATTCTTACAGATTTAATTGCCAGATTTATTACTGTCATCTTAAAACTATGAATTTTCTGAAGTAATTAACTAAAAAAAAAAAAAAAAAAAACCTCAATGACAGCAAAGAAGCTGTAAAATTAAATTAAACGTCACTCTTCAAAATCCAGACCAGAAAATACAAAGTTTGTAAGGCAAATACAGTAAATCTATGTACATATTTTAATGGATTAGAAGTATAATACACGTGGATGACTGTCCTATGCTATGTTTTATTTGCTACACTAAATGCATCATATCTTACAAACCACAGAGAATTGTGCTCCTGTATTAATTACATTTTTAAGTGATTTTCTAATCTTTGGACCATTTTACTGTCTGACTGTTGCAGAGAGTGTATTAGAATTTCACACAGCAATGCTATTTGAAAGAATTTAAATAGTAAGCAAAAGCTCTCCACTTTTTGTGTTCTTTCAGCCATTTATTCCTATTAGTATCAAAGTGGCTGTTTTACATTATGCAAACATTCATTGCAAAAGCAAGTTGGATAGTAGGTTAACTCTTAGAGGAGAAATATATGCTGTGATAACATTACCCAGTGTGGTTGTGTTACACTTAAGGTATTAACTTCAGTATAAATCATTCTTTATATGAAATAAAAGTGCTTTATTGCGTTACAGTGAGATCCTAAACCACAGCAGATGGATGTTGTAGGATGTAATTTGGGTGCCAGTCAATTGGTGCTCTTTTTAAAGTAAAGGATGAAATTGTAGACAATTATATCCAGAAGAACATAAAAATCTGATGTATGCCCGCAAAATCAATGACTATTTAGAATGAAGCTTGAAAACTTGGTGTAAAACTACCTTTGCCTCATCGAGCTAGGCCTACATCTTGTCCCATTGAGTGGATTTATGGAGGCAGTGCTGCAGTATCTTTAAATGAATGAGAATTCCCTTGCTCCTTCAGGTCTGAGACACACAGTGGAACATTAAGACCTGTTGAGATTTCTCTGAGCAGCAGCAAAGGTAATAACAGCTTCACTGCCAGGGATATGGTAAATCAACCCATCTTTTCTTTTAAGAATATCTTTGCTTGTGAATTGTATAACCATAAATATATGTTTAGCAAAACAAGGAATTAATTTGTTTTCAGAACTTGCTGGAAATTTTCCATACATGTTCTTGCAGTAGGAAGGAAAAAAAAATAGTAATGTGAAAATGATTTTTTTTCCTGGAAATGTCATTTTCCTGAGAAAGGCTTTTTTTTCAGCCTTAAAAAAAGCCGTATACATTTGGACTGAAAGGCATATTTACTGTACTTTCTTTTCCCCCCAAGAATTTCCTCTGTACATTACTAACTAATCCTTAAGTAGCAGTTTTCATCAGTAGCTTTCAAATCAGCACAAAGGAGAAAAATGTCATTGTTCCTCCCGAACCTACGGCACAGCAAGGGGGGAGGAAGGAGATGCTAAGTGGCTTGCATTAATCTCCCAGCATGCCAGTGCAGCAAAACCCACCTCCCAAACCCTAGGACTTTTTTTCTGCTCACTTTTGCACATCCAGCCAGCACTCCTTGCTTGCCCGCTCTTTTGGCAAGAACCCCACTGAAATCCTCAGCCCAAAAGATCTCTAAATGTGGCAGAATATGGATTTAACTTTTATATTTGAGCAGTTCATCTGCTAAAGGAGGAACTCAAGGATCAGTTAGAAAAAGTTCTTCCCTTCCTTCTCAGTTCATCAGTTTCTGAGTACTGGGAGCCAAACAATGTGAATTTTTGTGCCTTGAATATTTGCTGTTTTACTTTGTAGCTCAGCAAAGAAGAGGAGAGCAGGTGTGGAAGGCAGGGAAGAACAGTGGGACTCCTTCAAGACAGGAAAAAAATACTCCCAGGCATGGGGAGAAAAAGAAAGAATAAGCTGCTCTGTGCCACCAGTGCCTACAGTGGAGGAGATGAACTACATTACCAACAGCAGTTCTGCCTCTTGCTCCATGCACCTCATTTTTTGCATAATAGGAGAAAATTATACTTTGTCATGCTGTATTAAAGATAATTATCTCCTGCAGTCCTTGTGGTTTTCTATGGTTCTGTAGTTAACCCAGTTACAGTCCTTGATGTTTGCACAGCAACTGGTTGTTACTGCCTCGGAAGAGAAATTCTTTCTTCACTTGTTCCTGAAGAAGTCTTTATCAATCCAGGTGTTAATCCTGAGGATTCGTCGTTCGGTCAGCAGCAGCATGGCCAGCAAGGACAAAAGGAAGCAAATATCCATGGAAGTTGTACTAATTTTCACGTAGCTATATGTGTGGAAAAAAGTTTAGATCTAGTGGGACTGGAATTCTCTACGGTGGCTGCTCTTCTAACAGAGGATCCTTTGTAGGAAAACCAGTAGGAGACGTCCAGGGGATCAGATTTTGGAGGTCCTGTAGGTCTGTTCATTCCAAAAGCCTGGAAATCTGATAATGTCCTTGAGAGAACCAGAGTTCATGTTCACTGCTAGAGCTGAATGAATGGCCAAATGAATGGCTGGCAGATGTGAGTCACAACTGTGAAAAGGGTCCAAACAGATGAAAAACAGACCAATGAAAGAAATGTTTTGAATGAGAGCAAGGGATAACTCTACATCATTGAACATAGGGCACCTTCCAGTATCTTCAGAAAGCCTACATGATGCTGCCAGTATTGGGTACCTGAGAGACTCCAGTGCATTAAAGGGCTTGCAGATTGTGAAAAGTTGTGGGTTCCTTATTCCTGGAATAAGGCCAGCTTGGATGGGCCTTTGAGCAACCTGGTCTAGTGTAAGTTTGAAACAGGTGACATTTAAGATCCCTTTCAACCCAAATAATTCTATGATTCAAAGAAATGTAAAACCACGTGCTCCAAAGCACAAAAAAGCTTGGCTTTGCCCAAAAGCCAGCACTGGAGTCCGCCTTGTCTCAGAGCTTTCTTTTTCAGGCTTGCAGGAGTGCAGTCACACACGAGGGCAGAGTGCTTGGGTCCCTCGTACCTTTTTTACCTTATGGCAATACCTGAAAACGTCAGCTGAAATAACCGCACCGTGTGCCAGCACTACAAAAGACAGTAGGATTCTCAAGTCACCTATCATCTAAACAGACAAAAGAAAGGGAGAATGTAAATATTATCATTCCTGCTGACCAAACAGAGAGCTGGTATCACTCAGAGAGGTCAGGAGGATTACGGAAGAAAACTCAAATCTCGCGACTCCCCAGCCAGTGTCTGAACCACACATCCACAGTTGTGTTCTCGACAGAGCTGCTCTCTCTGGGTTTTGATCAGCATATATTGCTTCCAGCAGTTATTCTGCCTGATTTCCACATCCCTATTAAATTATTCTATAGATGATGCAAAAGGTCAGGGGAAAAAAACAAAACAAAAAAAAAAAAGCATGCAAAAGTGTTGAGAAAAATGCCACCCCTTTTCTGAAGGCTTATTGTAAAATAAATAAATAAAGTAGTATTAAAGAAGGAAAAATTACCAAGGGAGTCATAAAAAGTTAGCTTTAGGCCAGAGAAATGTTGCTTTTCATTTCTATATAGTACATGAGAATATTTTGTGGACTAACAGTGCATGAATAATGTTTTATTAAAATGTATATCTTTACAGCTTTATTTTATCAGGTCCTTCAAGGCCTGGCATAAAAAAGGTTTAACAAGTTTGACACATGCTGATTTAGCATTTATACCACAAACTGAATCTGCTTTGTGAGGGAAAATAGGCCAGATTTCAAAATACAAACACTGTGAAGTATTCAAAGTGAAACAAAACAAAAGTGAGAAGTGAGAAGAACGAAAAAAAAAGAAGAAAAATGCAAACCATGATCATTCCAAACCTGCTGTGCAAAGGTTTTAGACTAACTTTGAAAATATATCGCATTAAATGTTGTAGCACTGATGATTCCAGCATCCAGCATCCAAGTTTCCTAATGGAATATGCAAATCCGGTTTGTAGAATTCAACTAGAAGTAGTCAGTGAGGGTTTGTTCTCTTTCATTCTTTCAAATGAGTGCGAGATCTGGCCCTTCCTGAGTCACCTTAACCCTTTCAGCTATCAAACATTAAAACTAAAAGAAAACCTTTTTCAGAATGTAAAAGATTTTTAAAATTTTAAATAAATGTCCACATCCTCAGTTGCAGAAGGAGAAATTTTAGAAATCCCCTTGTCCAGCCACTGTCTCCAACTCAGAAGAAAGTGCTGCAAGCCCCAATACCTAGGAGGAAATATGCTTTTTCTGTGCTAGGATAAACTGTGACCTAGATTTCTGTGATATTGAAGTTAGTCGACCCTCAACTAAACTCTTATCTAACCTGTCTTGACTTTTAAAATGTTTTTAAGCACAATTTTTCTTTTTTGCACAAAGCCTGGATAGCTGGCACATTTTACAACTTTTCATTTCCATTATTGAAATTGCCAGATGGAGACCAGTTAAAATGATTTTTTTGTTTCTGTTGCTTTGATATTTTTGTACTTCTGCTTTTCAAGTAACCAGATGGGGGTTAGCTAAATCCTCTGAGCTACTTGTTTATAAATGGACTGGAGAAATAAGTATATAAATCTATATGCTAAGCTTTCTGGAATTGCTGCAGCACTACATTAGGCAAAGGATGGATAACATATCCTTTTTGTTAACAGGACACCGTCTTTATAGAGCTAATCAATAAACTAATTAAGATTTGAGGTGTACCAGTGCCCAACTTCATGGTGAGGCTTTTCCATTCTACCAACACTTCTTTTACATTTCCTATATTTCTGCCAAATTAGAGACAAGAGAAATTTGCCTCTATCATGGCACATGCCTGAACTTTTATTTCTTGATATGTTGAAGAGCAGAGACCCACTCTACATCATAACACAACTTCCTTCTGTTAGAAGGAAATGTACTCAATGAAGCCACTAATATTTTCTCTGAGAAATACATTCTTATGACATTCATTTAATCTAAAGATTATTTACAATATTTCTTTCTGATCCCTGTATTCTCTTTATTTTAAAATTCCAATGCTTTCTAGTACATTAAAATCCTTTTAGTACTGATCATTCCAGAGCTAATTAATTTTTTTTTTATTTATATAGTAATTTTCCTGCCATTAAATTCTTAAGAGATTCCAAGTCTACTTGTATGGGTATAAAGTGGACAAAACCACTTTCTGCAGCAATCCAGGAGAGCGAAACAGTGGTGGTTGTCACATTCCATTGCAATTTCCTGGAATTATACAGATATAATTTATAAAGCCTGAATGTCAAACGTTAAAATTAAGAGACCTGGTTTCATCAAGTACACATCATGATTTTGATGAAACCAACAGTCCTTTACTTACATGCATCTGCTTGAAATAAGTGAACATGGAAATCACATACCTGAAATTCTATAATTTATTAAGCTGTGTGGAAAGGTCCTTTGTCCTTTTAGAAGCAGAGTAATTTGCAGTTTCAGCCAACAGTTTTTATCTTAATTACTGTCTAGTGTCAACTAGAATAAATTTTTCCTTAATAGTCTTCCTATGCAATAAATATTGGGGTAAGGGAGGGAATACGTTTCATCTAGAAACAGGTGTGGTAAAATATTTGGTAATATTTACAGAAATTTTTAGCCATTTTTTCTCTTTTTAGGCTGTATTTAATATGAGATAGGTTCACACTTTCCTGAATAAATACAACAGTTGCCAGTTTCTCTCCATTGTATGTTTTACTGCTGGGTAATTCAAAACCGAAAAAAAATGGTGAAATCATCCTAGGAAAAAAAATAGTTAGATTGAGTAATGGGGCTAATGGAAAGTGATAATTGGGGAAGCCATGAAAGTTAGAAATTTTGAAGTCTAATAATAAAGGAACAAATGTTAATTTTGACCTGCTTCACAGTAATCTGCACAGAAGATTTGTGTAGCAATAGAAATCTGATCAATGAAGTAGTTGTCTTGGGATTTTCATACAAATTGAGAAGCTCTGCACATCTACTTTTTGTGGTGACATATTATCCTGCTTGTTTAGTTGCCTCTCCTATGAATTTCCATTTTCAAATTTAACTTCTAAACCCTTTGTGAATACAGGATATGCTGGGATAACAGTAGGACACTATGAATCCTTATAGCACTTTCCAACCTATGCTGTGTGTTCTGTGGCAAATTTCTCTTGGCTTCAATGGCAATGGCTCTGAAACTCTACCGTAGATTTAATTTCATGTCATCCTTCCCATGATATTTTCTTCTTCTTTAGTTTAACTTTATTTCCCATTTAGAGAGTGATGATAAGGGTTAATTGCTGCAAGTGCTCGTTGATATAAAGTCAGCTGATGGCTGCTGGTGAGTGAGATCAGGAAGGTCTGCAGATCAAGTTGTTTTGCTTTGTTTCCAGTTCAGCATCGCGGGCGGCCCAATCCTCTCCACAGGCTCTGCTCCCACTGAGTTGTCCAGATGGTCTGGCTCCGACTGCCTTTCCTTTCATGTAAGGTGGGGAAGTGGTGGGGAAGGTTTGTGTCTGCCTGAAATGACTCATCCCTCAGATCCCTGGGACTCAGCTGCTGCACAGCTCTCAAAAGATCCCAACATGTGCCTTACACCATTGTTTTTCTTTTCTCTTTCTTTTTTGAATAATCTCATCACGACATCTTGCTTCTTGAGCCCCAGAAGGATGCAGGGGAGAGGATGCTGACCCCCTATAATCTTAGTAGTGTGTCAAGCTGGAGAGTGGCAGGCAGGACACATCAGGATGGCTCTGGCAGGTGACAGTCACAGCACAGCAGATGTTTCAGTGATTGTGGAATGCTGGGAAAAGGCCTGTTTTCCAGGTTTGAGAAAGACATAACCTGGCTGAGATGTACTGGAGATCAGTCTCCTCCCATTCCCCACTGACAGCCTGACCCTCAGCTGGTGGACCATAAACACAATGCTCGCCTTTCTGTCAAACATAGCTGGAACAGCCAAGAGGATTTTAAGCTAGTTTGTCTAGTAGGATATGGGAATGTCCATTTAACCTGGTCATCAATGAAATACATTTTCTTATTATTTATATGAGTTAATTCCTTTCTGTACGATGAATTAAAATCAAGGGAACTGGGAATGTATATTTTTAAAAATCTGATATAGTTATCTTGTCGAAAGACCGCTGATTTGAGTAAACAGATTTAGTAGCTCTACCCATAAACCGTCCAAAAAGGTTGGAGTGAGAAAAAAATAAAAGGAGTGGAGAGGATTTTTGGATCATAGGATGACTGGGGTTGGAAAGGACCTCAGAGGGTCTCTAGTTAGACCTCCTGCTCAAAGCTGTGCCAGCCATGAGGTCACATCAGGTTGCTCAAAAAGAGGAATCTGAAAAATGGGTCTTTGTAAAGCATAAATATATTTGTCATAATAAAAGTACTTGAAATGGAGCTCATTAGTGTAATTAATGGATGGTTGGAATAGGAGGTGCCCAAAGTCTTGATGCTGTGAATATCTGTGCAGGTCAATAAGGTCATGGGCCATGGATGGCAGGAAAGCTCCAAATCCACTCCTTGCATCTGCACTGGCAGCGTTGAGTGCACACCCACCAGGTGTGTGTCGTGATGACACAAAGGTGTCTCCCCTGAGCTGGATTTGGCCAAAACCAGCCACTCAACTCCACTCAACTGTTTCAAGCAAGAGACACAAATCAAACCCCAGGGTAAGATGTGTTATTCCAAAAGCATCAGTCCATCCCTGGACAGAAGTGTTCAAGGCCAGGTTGGATAGGAGACTGAGCAGCCTGATCTGGTGAAAAGCATCTCTCCATGGTGACAGGGTTGATAATTGATGGTCTCTAAGGTCCCTTCCAACCCAACTCATTCTAGGATTCAATTATTTCATTTTCCAAGTCAAAGCTACTGTATGCATGCACTTGGTAGCAAATAATCAATGATGATTTGTTTGGGGTTTTTAAGTTTCAAACATAAATGATATTGTGCTCAATGCAAACACAGTCTTTCCTGGACTTCATTATGTTGGATAAAGATGAATTTGTCCCTAGACTGGAAGGTAGTGTTGCCTAAGGATGAATGATCATGACAACGATTACATTCAGCACAGCAAACTCAGTGCATACCTGCTAGTCATTCACATACTGGTGCTTTCAAAGAGATAATTTTCCAAAGGAGAAGAATTGTGAATGAAACTGATTGGAAAATAGACAGTTCTTTATTCATGGTTTATTAGATTATCATAATTCCACAGTGAGGAAAGAGGATACCTTTGACTGAAAGCTTATGCTATCCCAGTAGTATGGACAGCAATTTTAGATAGATAGAGATAGAGCAAGAGAAAATGAGGGGGGGAAAGGAGGAATAGGGAAAAATGAAAATTTATGAAATATGTCAGGTTGTAATAGAGAAGCCAGAGGCAGAGCAGGGGATGGCTGTCAGGACTACGACCAAGTGGGAGCAGCTGAAGGTGTGCCAGGAGCAAACAGCAGTGCTATAGCTCGGGGGACTGTGAACATTTATTGCTGCACACTGGTTTTGTTGCTGGTAAGGCAGTAACAGTCTTTGGCTCTGGGATAGCCTATTTACTTCAAAGTGCTTCTTCTATCACTCTTTAATTTGGGAATTCCTGCCTTTAGGAGCCCTCTTCTTGTATTATTGAAAATTACATAATTTCTAAAAGTCCAATGTATTTTTCATTCACTAGGTTATTTTCTTAATTATATTTGCTGGAGATAGATTCAATTGCAGTTTTGTTCACCTTCAATTTATGTTCCCATTTCTGAAGCCTTTGGCAGTCTTTCAAAGAGTGTCCACACACACTGAATTTAGTCTCTCAGCTTTAGATGATAGCTCTCAATAAATTCACATGCAGGGCTTGCAGAGCGGAGAGAAGCTTCCCTTTCCTCCTCCTTCCAGCAGACCTCCAGAATAAATCACGATCCAAAACACTTCATTGATCTTGGTAAAGTTCTCCTTTCTGCCAAACTCAATGCCTGATGACGTTGTAGCTACAATTTCTCCAGTCCTGTGCCAGGTTTTACAGCAGAAAGTAAAGATTCTGTGCTGTGTTAATGTTTAAGTGTTGTTTCTCCATTCCAGGTGTCCAAAAGCTGCCCTGGCACCCAGGTCAGGACAGTTTCTCATTACAGTTATTTTGCTCAGACAAGAGTTTGGAATGTCAGTTCAGGTGGTTTCACTAAAATGGTTTTCACCTCTGACGGTGGGGGAGAGGATTTATATAGGGGGTTGGGAAATAGGATTTTGCTTCAGCAAGAGCTGGCAAATGTTCAGCATATACAGATGAGGATAAAAAGTGGCATTGCTTCTCCATGCTGGGCTGAACGCTCTTTTTAAACAGTTTCTTTTAAAGCAGTTTCATACTTCCTTCTGTATATGAACTTTTGGTATAGGTCACATCTGTCCAGAGATAAAGTTTTCAATAGCACATCAGGAAAGACAGAGGTGGGCAATGGGTTTTTCTAGATCCTGAGTGACAAATATTTTGGTTCTGTATTTGAAACATAGCAGAATAATTTGCTCATATCACCTAAGGATTATGAAATTACTTTCAAATTCATAGAAATTTAGATATCTAGAATCATCTCTTAGATGTAGTATCCATGATCTGAAAAGAAGGCTGCTTACTTCTTAAGGAGGTGGTAACTAAAAGGAAAAGGGGGAAAAAAAAAAGAGAAGTCTAGGGGTATCTAAAAGCAGCCTGGTTAGTGACTAGACACCTTTTTCTGCAAGAGGAAAAAGCTTTCTCAAGCTACTGGATAAGGAATAATTAGCAGCAGCTGGAACTTCTCATTTGCAGACAAGCTACAAACTAAAAGAGAAATATAAATTATCTGAAGAACCTACCATGAAAAGCAGCACTATCTTCCCCTCCTGGTTTCCTCAGGCAGAGATTGAACTCATTCCCAGCTGTTGAGCAACAAAGACAATTTGTAATTCAGTCCTTTAAACTTCTGTCAGATGAGAGAGCACTGCAATTTAAGATGGGAAGCTGAAAGAGGGTAGATTTTAATTGGATATTAGGTAGAAATTCTTTACTATAAAGGGTGGTGAGGCGTTGGCACAGAATTGCCCAGAGAAGCTGTGGATGCCCGATCCCTGGAAGTGTCCAAGGCCAGGTTGGATGGGATTCTGAACAACCTGATCTGGTGGAAGATTCCCTACCCATGGCAGGGGGATGGAATAAGATGATCTCTAAGGTCCCTTCCAACCCAAGCCATTCTGTGATTTTATGATCTGCTGATCTCGTCTTGCCTGACACAACAGGAACCTGTGAAATTAAGGAAGTTTCCCAAGAGCACCCCATGAATTATTAGCAACTAATCCAATCCAGATTTGGGGGACTCAGCCTGTATTAGGTCCTGCAGCTTCCAGAAAAGTATGGATTTGCTCAGGCTGTAACAACTGAACACCCAAACAAGGAAAGAAGGGCATTTTCCTTGCTCTTCTACATGCCAAACTTTACTATGTGCAATTTTCAAGAAATCCAGTGTCTAGAGGGTAGTGCAATGTTCTAGAAAGCTACTTCTATTAATCTCACTCTTTTTGCACTCTTTATTGGTTGGATTTTGTCAGACGAAGCAATAAATGTTTATGCCCGAGGTTTAGAAAGCAATAAAAATGTTTTATTTTCAACATGGGAACCTGTGCTTGTCTTTATTGGAATCACAGCCTAGGCCTTGTCTGGGAGAAAAATCACTAACATGCTTGGGCTTGTGTAAATGAGGTCAGCAAGAGAGAAAAGTGTGGCATGAGACTTTGGGTATTTTTGAATGGAAAGTATCTCCTGTAAACAAATTATGTGTGTGACTATGACCTGTTGTATATAAATAATCTGGGCTACAATAGCTATTAATGTTTTGAAAGATACAAATATTTTATGAACAGCTGTAGGAAGTAATGGAATCGCCAACATGGGAATGAGTAGGTTTAGGTGATGCTCTTTTTGAAAATGAGTAGTCCACAGAAACAGAAAAAATGTGGTACTGGCTCTTCAGAAATTAAAGGAGTTTCTTTAGATAATAAATGTAAATCACAACATTCAATTAGAATAAATAAGTAAACAAAGCTTTCTTTGACTTTCCCTGAATTAGGACCTTTAGAGTGAACTTTTGTTATGGATAAACTGTCCTTTAGAACTGAATTTAATTCCAACCTTCTATTGATGAAGTAATACTCTTATACAACTCTCTCCTGCACTGTTTTCACAGGGATAACATGTTGGGTTTTTCTCAGGAGAGCAACAGCTTATTTCAGTGCACTCCGTGGTGCTTTGTTTGGATACACACACACCTGTACATGGATTTGTAGATGCTTGTGCCTATGCAAGCAGATAAGCACTTCTAAACAAAGGCTCCAGGGGAGTTACATGCCCGGAATCAGGACACTTAATTGGTTTTTGTGTCTATAAAAATCTCCTGCCAGCTGTTATGGCAAAAAGTTGCCTTCCTATTTTGTCAGCTCTCCCAGCCTTTGTAATAGGAAGTGAAAATGAAGCAGTGTTATCTCTAGTGAGTACAGCAAATCCTGACTCCTGACCAGCATCAGGCTGTAAAATCAGCCTGTGTTGGTGCAGTTCGTACACAGGCTAAAAGGGTGCTCCTCCATGCCTTTAGATGAAATATGCATGGGATTGCTCTGGCATCTGAAGCATTTTCTTCTTCCCTACTCACATGTCATCATCTTTAGGTCAATAGCAAAGCACTCTCTCATGAGGGACTTTGTATCTCTCTCTCTCTCTCTGTTTAAAAGATGTAAGCTCAGTACATAAAATAGGTGCTTGTGGTTGACACCTTCAAAATCATGTGCCTGAATGTACTTTAATAAATATGAATATCAGAAATGGAAGATTTATTTCACCATTTTCTTAACTGAATAATTATTCCCTTTTGCTATTTTTCCCTTTATTTCCCTCTAGGACTTTGGAGCTTTTAAATTATTTTCATTCTAAGGGGTATGGTATAGATGACTTTTTTAAAGCTTCAGGGGTTCCTTACTTTGCTACAGCAACTCTTTAATTTTTGAAGCGGTAGAAGCCATCTGTCTCAACAGATCATGTTCTTTTACACTGAATGACGAACCAGTACTTCAGTTGATTTATACTTAAAACAGTCTTGGAAAGGAGGGAATTCCATAAAGCTGCCAATTTTTGTGTCTTCTATTAAGTTCCTAGTGTTTTGCTCTATAGAATGCTAGGGTAGTGTCTGTCCCTCCCAGATGGGAAAGTAGGGCACAGATTAAAAAATAGTTTTCTCAATGTCAAGAAGAAAGACATTGAGACTAATTAATTGAGTATCTCCACCTAGTCCCTTACCAATAATCATCCTATTCCTTGAATTTCTGTGATGGATAGAAAACCAGAAGTAAATATTTGAAGAGACTATTAAAAGACAGATATGGATATGGAACCACTAATTTCCTTTTGTCTCTTTGGAAACGGCTTCCTAAACATTTTACAGTATGCATTCAGCATAAGTTAATTACTCTTAGATTTATTCTTCAGCGCTGCATGAGATGGCATTGGGGCTGTACAAATGCAGCTGCGGTCCATGCAAAAACACAGCCTTCACAACAAAGAGCTTATTAAGGTCATTACCAAAGTTTTTATTTTCTGGGCTATGTTATGAAGGCAGCCTGAACAATAACCTTTTCACAAGGCTTCATGAGGACCTCTTGGTGTTCACACCAAAAGAATGGAAATGAAAGACAGGCAGTGTCAGCTTGGCTCCTCAGTCTGCTGTGGCGCTGGAACAGTTAACGGCTGCTTTTCTCCTCTCCACCAAATCTGACCCCTGACTCTGCCAAATGGAATGAAAGAAGCAGATTGGGGTGTGCAAGTAGCTCTTTTTGAACATGTCTGGCAAATACAAGGAGCTTTTCTTCTCTTTCATTCTCTCTGTTGGGTGAGGAAGGGCAAGTCCTGCCCCAGACTACAGAAGTGTTCTCGCTCCGCCAGTGCTGCAGAACGAAGAAACCTTCCCGCTTGCCAATAAAGAGAAATTCAGCAGAGGACGTAAATGTTTAGCTCATATGCTGTTTAAAGTGAAGTACAAACACCTTAAAAACAATTAGGCTGATGGGAGTTTGGGGATGCCTGTCTCTTCAGAGGGGCTGGAAAGCATTTCTCTCATAATGAAGTATGTCGTAATAGTGATTTTCTGCTAGGTGAATAGACACAAAACACATCTTTGTTCGTGAGGCTTTTTATTGCAGCAGTTGTCATGAGCAAAACCTGAAAGTACTTGAAAATCCATTAAAAACACAATCAGGATAAAAAAAAAAAAAATCCCATCTCTTGAAAGTTTGTCTCTGCAGACTGTAAAAGTGAGAAGTCGATAAGTATGAGACACATTTATGCAATTTAAGATTAATGATTAACTGTTAAAGTGCAGGCTTTGTACAATCAGCAAGGAAACAAAACCCTTCAATCTCTGCAGCTGCTGGATGAAACCAACTTCTAAGTTACTGTGTGTGATAAGATGTGCTGAATCCCAGCCCAGTTGGCCATTGACCTGCCATGAATCAGCGATTGCAGTCTCCAGGGTGTTTTGGTTACAGTTCCCAACTCCCAAGGGGTGATTGTCAGCTGGATTTATGCCTGTTTGTGACTGCTGTTCCTCTGGTTCTGTACAAGCACCAGTGCATGACTTAGGGAATTTCTTAGACTTGGGACTTAAAATTTCCTGTCTCCCAGATTATGTATTTCACAAAGAGAGAACGGACTGGCTTTAAATATTCCTCTTAATACTTGGACTTACTTATACCAGCTCTAGGAGGAAGATATTTAATTATCTTTTTTCCATCAGAATTATTGAATTCAGACAGAATTTTTTCACACATCCAGGACATGAACAAGTGCTCAAGTTCTCAAGTTAAAGCAGCATCTTGCCAACTTTAAAACATTTGGCTGGTCAGCAGGAAAGAAAAAGCTGCTTGTAAAGCAGTGGAATGCATTTTCAATTAGTCACTCCATTGCTTAAAAGGCGAAGCATTAGGGACTAGGAGGAGAGGCAGGGGGGTGGCAAGGCTGATGGGAAGGGACAGACTGAGACAGTCTGGAGAAGAGCCTTTATCAGCCCCCAACAGCAGCCCTGGAGGTGGAGGCCACTCTTTAAAAGCTGAGCTTTTGTTTAACAACAGGCTCCCCAGGGAGAGTGAGGTTTTCCTGGTAAAAGACCAAGATTTCTTTCAAATAACTTAATATTGCTTTGTATGAAAGAGCAATGGAAAATATGTATTGGGAAGATGCTAGAAGGTTATTTATTTCTCTATTATTGGCTGATAACCAGGCTGCTGGGCACCCTGACTAAAAGGTTGTGCTCTGGCAGACCTTCCTTGGCTCCTAAAATATTTTGAATGAGATAACACCCTTGAAAGAAGATTAAATAACGAACCCAAACTGCTTACTATACTTGGTTTATTATCCTGCCCAACACTATGAAGTTCTCAGTCCAATAGAATTCTGGTAAAGAAACAGCTGGGGGGGCAGAAAAATCTCATGACATAAAATCATCTTTCTAATGCTCAGTAACCATAACTGCTTTTGCTTTTTTAAATGCTTTGTCCTGCACTTGACCTTCAAATGTTTGTAGCTAGCTGATCTGGAACTTTTTTGACTCCACAGCTGTCTAAACTAAGGATGATGACATTGCTTAGAGATCCTTTTGTGTATGTGTTTATACAGGAATGCTGTTTTCAAAAGTATATATCTATATATATTTACTTTAACATGACTCAAAATCTTGGAAAGCTTGTACTTCTTAATCTTATTGACTGAGAACTGATAAGTTCTCGCTGGGGTAATGTGTTATGGCATGAAAGACCCACATTATACAATGGGCTGGATTTCAGCAGGTAGAGAAAACTTTTGGGGTTGTTGCCTTCTGGCTAACTGTAATAAATTTGCTTAAGTAATATTTCACAGATGTGCTGGCGGTTTCCTGGCAAACAAGCTAAGATCATAGCAAATTTCTTTAGTCAAAGCATAAAAATAAAATTTTCGAAGACAAAGTTCTCAGGCCTTACAGAAAAAACATTTAGCTAAAAGCTGGACTGGAGTCCACTATCTAAGCACAAGAGTTAAAATAATTTTACAGTGAGTTTCTGTTTCTGTTTTATTTGTTTTCTCCTACTATAGCTACATGCTGTCTGAAACACGTGAGGCTGTTTTGGAAAATCCATTGCCTGTCGCAAGTTCCTCTGCGCTAAACTTGATCTCGTAGTTTTATTTTTAGAAGGCTTATAGTCGCTTTCCTCGGTGTTGTAGGGAAAAGCTGGCAAAATGCCAGCCAGATCCTGCAAAATGGAGACATGGCTTTCACTCCAGACACGAAAATTTAAGACTAAGAAATAGAAATAACCACAATAAGTTCAAAAGGGAAAGGAATAAGTATGTTTACTCCTACAGTATAGTTTTCACGTGGATACGTTGGCAGAAATAATGGAGTGTTTTCTGTGGGTAGACAGTGAAAAATGTATCTATGGAAAGTATAAAATGTACTCAGAGATAAAATTCTCAAAATAGACATAGTTTGTGGAATTTTGGGATGAACAGAGTAAGACACTGAGTGTCTTGGTGCAGTGGGGTATAAATACAGAGCATCTGCCTCTTTCTCACCTTGACCTGCAACAGTGGAGGGACAGGATGTGACAACAACACAAACTTGGCTTGGCAATGTGTCAGGATAGGTCAGGGTATTTTGATTTTTGTTTTCTTTGCAGGCTAAGCTTAAAGCATTTCTCAATTTGAGCCTGATCATCAATATGTTTGCACAATATGAAATATTCAGTGAACAGTTTACATTGGAAAATAGGTGAATGTAGCTCTAAAACCAGCAAATGTGGCAATAAAATAGAGAGGAAAGAGAAAAGGCAATGTGCTGTAATCACTGATGTCCTCCCCAGTCTCATACAAAGGATTAACCTCTCTAACAGTGGTTTACAAACTTCTGGGAGGGAAAAAAAGACACACTGATCAATCTCTTTTTATTTGCATTCCGCACTAAAAAAAATAAAAGTTTCCTCAGTTCTACAAAAATACAATTGAATTTAGTTTTTCATTACAAGCATCTTGCCCCTTCTCCTGTAGTTAAATAAATATAGGGCCCAAAGTTTCCAGAGTTGGACACAAGCCTTATCTCTGCAGAATTGCTCAGAGGTGTGTGTGTGTATCAGGTGAGAAACATCCTGTGTCCCACTTGTGCTAAAGTGGAGGTGGAACATCTGTAACCCCCAGCTGTCCTTCACTCTCCTGCCCCAGGTTGGCACCTGCGATCTCACCATCAGCTGCCTCCGATGTGTTTATCCTCGCTACACCCCTCTGAGACAAGGCAAAACTGTTGGAAGCATTTCCTAGGGGAGGATGTAAAATTCCTAAGTCTGAACTTGAGGCCTGACTTGATAAACTGATCAACTGATAGGGCTGAGCCAGGAGCTTCTCCTGGCTGAGGCAGGGAGGGAGCAGGAGATGACTCCATGTTTCTCCTAAAGGAGGGGTCAGTGATGCTCTGGCCTTTAAGCAAAGAAGGCATTTTGTATCTGGGTGGTTTAAAACTGGTTGTTGCTGTCTGACCACTATCTGCTGGCTGCTGCCTGGCAGGCAGAATGGTCACATTCTCTTTTTTTGGGCAGTGGGAAGCCTCAGTGTCACCTTCTGGCAAGGGCAAGACTGTGCTGCCTTTGTGCAGCCAGCAATGGGGGGGTCCAGGCTGCCCAAACCCAGCCTGCAGCATCCCAGGGAGCCTGAAATGGTTTAGGCACAACTCGAGGTTTATCTCACCAAAGAAGGAGGCAGTGGAACACTTAAAACAGCCTTGAAAGTTTATTATGTCTTATAATACTCTATTATTTTTCCATGAGTGTGTCACACAGTAGCAGCTCTCCCAAATCTCTATGTGACCATCATATTACTGCTTCTTTTTAACATACAAGGGCTGATCTTAACTCTTTCTTTTTTTTTTTTTTTTTTTTTTTTTTTTTGGAGGGAAAGGGAGAAC
>VZRN01005169.1:1967605-1992383 GCA_013397935.1 Dasyornis broadbenti | reverse complement strand
TTTTTTTTTTTTTCTTTTTGAGAGAGAGAAAGAGAGAACTGGTGGCAGAGGGAAACGAGGAGCATATGCCTGTGATATAAATATCAAAGTGGAAGTATCTGCCAATTGGGGTAGTTTGGTTCTGACTGAACACTGCATAAGGTACTGTTTTGTTTTTCTCCCCCCAAAGAATTTTAATTTCGGAATTTCTAGAAATCCTAATAAATCGGTGGAGCTCGAGGAGAGGTTGCAGTCACCTGCAGGATGAATGGAAAACATTTAGAAGAGAAAAAAATGCAAGAGAAATATTTAAATGGAGTCAAATCAATGTCAAAAATGTGACAGAAACTCAGAAGAAGCCAATCATCTCGATTTTCCTAAGAAAACACACACTAACAGCAGTTACACAACTTTTCAGATCAACATGGTAATCTGGAGGATGCGTTACCATTTATTTTTTAAGTAGTAAAAAAAAATAAGTGGATTTAATGAACCTATGTAGACACCTTTTCCCCTTTCAGACATCCAAAGTGTTACATCTGGCTTTGCATTATTAGACCTTTTCTTATTCTACCATAATAGCAGTCTTTCTTTAGATCAGAGTATTTCAAGCACAGCTTCTGTGTTTAAATCTATCAATTCTAATAGATTTAAAGAATAGAGAAGGGGGAGAAAGATTATTCTGTATTCTAAAGGTTGTGAACTGTTTTTAATGCGTGTGTCTGTCTCTCCATATGGGGGTGAGGGACAAGGGGAGGAGGGAAGGGTGGGAGAGGAGTTGCATTAGAAAGTCCCTCCTTTAAAAGTGTCAAACTCCAACCTGCACAGAACAGGGAAAGGGAGACCACCAACAACCCTCAGAAAATGATATAAAAACAAACCTCAAAGGTAGAAGAAAATACCCAGAAGGAGAAGACTGCAGCTTGCAGTAATCTGTAAATGATTGCTGGCAAAGACTGGAGGCTTCGAGCTTGAGCTGTGTTTGTTCCAAAAGAAAGCCAAGAAGGACGGTGTTAATAAAGAGAGATTTAACTGAGGGCTGTGCTTGGAATAAAGTGGACTACAAAAAGGTCAAATTTGATCAGTTGGAGCAGATTACAAGGGCTTTAAAAGGTAGTGGTGAAGAAATGAAACTGGGACTGTGAAGCAATATAGCACAAGATTGATTTTGGGGGTGGAGAGAAGCTGGGACAAGTGCTTATCAGCTTGAGAAGGAGGAAGAGCTGTGCTGGGTTTGTTGTCATTCCCACACCGAGTAGAGTACTTGCTGCTTTTGTGGTTAGCCTTCCCTGCCGTGGCTTTTCTTCTTTTTTATTTTTTATTTTTGTCTTTTTCATTTTAAATATATATATATTATTATTGTTATTACTACAATGGTGTCTATAATCTCTGACTTGGATCCTCTGAAAAGCTGGAAAGTTTTAAGGTAGGCCAATGTTTTCTTCTCTTTGGTACAGGCATTTTGGGTTTAGCCCTAAATTAACTGGAGCTTGAGTTATAATCGAAATGCGAGCCCTGGGCTTAAGTAAGAAAGGAGTCTCTGGTAATTAGAGCCCTTTTAAGATACAGCAAAACCTTTGAGCAGATGTTTAGAGAGACCCGAGAGAGAATTTTTAAATACACTTCTCAGTGTTACAGTGCAGTGAGGAATTTTTTTTTTTCTTATTTCTTTTTAAGGAGCGATTGCACTGTAAATTCAAGTTAATGGTAAAGGCTCACACCAGTTGCAACTGCAGCGTTAACTCTCTGCTTTCCTTGTTGTGCCCTGCATGGGAATGAGTGGGAAACTCCAGAGAAGCAAAAAAAACCAGCATGAAAGTTGATCAAGAAGTGGAAAACAGTCTAGGGGGAAGGAAGAGGGACTAAAATGCTTGTTTCATGTTGTTGTTGAAACTTCCACACTTTGTTGTCTCTCTTTAAGGCATGTGTTTGGCACTTAAAAGTTGCTACTTTTTTACCTTCAGCACTGGTAGGTTTTTTTTAATTTGTATAGTGAAAAATGGTAATTTGAAACGCTAAAATGATAAGGAGGGGGAAAAAAAATTCCCCATTAATGCTTGCTACAGATATTAAAGATCCACAGTGTTAAACGTCTGTGTTTAATGCTGCTCTAAGTGCCTGGTGTTGCCTTATTGAGAATCCAGACATATAAAAGTTTGCAGATGGTTTGCAGAAACTTCACTAAGACATTGGAAACATCTGGGAGTGTAGATGGCAAAATTATATAATCACTTAAGTATAAAGTTACATAGATATCCCCCAGGTTTTTGCAAAACATGAAGCTGTACCTAATATTTTTTTTTTTAGTAAATTACAAGGATTTGGGGCTATGAATTGTGATATTATTATGATACATATGTGATATTTTAAAGTATGCTTTAGCTTCTTGATACAATTTTTAGAGAATTACTGTGTTTGGAACTGAAAGAGGAAAAACAACATTTCAGAGTCAAAATATAAAGTATACCTACATGACTAAGGGTTTTTTCCTCATTGAACTTTCTATTTCAGTAGTTTGACATTCTCTGTCCATTTTCTGAACCTCTGTGTAGGACTGAACTGAGATCCTCTATCCTTGCCTGCAGTATGAGACTTGGCACAGCGGGCTAATTGCAAGTTTGTTTTATTTTATTTTTCAAGTCGTTTAGGACTGTCAGCACAGAATGATGAGTTTCTCTGTGACTCCCAAAAGTTCGGTGTGGATGTTCGCTCAGACACAGCGCTGGGAGGGATGGAGGAGCGCAGGGCTGGGAGTGGCATCAGGGCTGGGGGCTCACCCTGCACCAGAGCCGGGGCAGCTTCTGTGACTCACCACCAACAAACGCCAGTGAAGTGCTTTTGCAGAGCCCCATTTGTGTTGTCTTACAGAGTGTGTGCTCCAGAAGAGCTATTCTAGGAGTTATTTTAAGTTTTATCTAGCTCTATGAGACTATTTCTGATTGCTCTGTGAGACAAGTCAGGTGATGCCAGGTTTGTGCTGAGTTGAAGGATGACACAGAGGACTTGAAAGTCAAGAAGATTTAAGGAGGAGACAATGTTGTCCTCTCGAAGAATCCTGTTTTCATTTAAAAATCATGTTTATATGTCTGTAAAAGAAATATCTCCCAGACAATTTTCCCCTCCACAGCATGCCTGAAGTTTCCCAACTTTGTGTGTGAATCTGGAGATTGCAGCTGTATGGAGACAGAGTAGGTCAATGATGTGATTAAATCTGGATATTTCTGTATAGTTTCTGTGTATTATTAGAGCAGCAGCTCTGCACAGATGTGACATTGTGCAGCTCCACTGCAGGATGCAGAAGGTTAAGAGGTGGGAAAAGGCAATATGTAATATGAGTGGAATGATCACCGAAAGAAAAAAAAAAAGAACTAGAAGTCATCACATAGCTTATATGGTTTGTGACTCATTAAACTGCAATGCCACTTCTACCTTTTCTTACAAATTTTAGCTCCTCTTCTGCAGGCCAATTTCCAACCTGTTTGATGTCTCTGAGGTTCCTGGTTTTAGTGTCTCCCCTCCATGAATCAAAGAAGCCTGTAGCTAATGTTTATAAGAAACAGATGAATATTTCTGTGTGTTTCTTTCAGACTCAAATAAGTTGATGTAGCAAATGCTACCACCAGCTCTAAACTAGTGTCCTACACTGGTAAATTCTCAATTTGGATTACTTTCTGCACCCCCTGTAATTCATCCTGTGACTCCATCACAGTTTGAGACCTGATTAGCCAGGAAAAGACTGAAGGATGCAGATCCTGTGGAGGCAGCAGGTGGGAATATTTACATTTAAATTAATAATTCCCAGGGGCTCAGAGCAGCCTTGGTGCTGGTTACCCCCAAGTCAGCTGAGCTCTGGCTCGTCTGTCCTGCTCTCCAAACCTCTGCAAGCACATCCCTTGACCTCTGAATAAAGGTAATAATGAAAGGAAAGGTACAATATAACAGACAAGGCTGTGGCTGGTGGTGAAGCCTAAAAGGAAGGAGAGGTGATGTTGGAGCACGACAGGGGATTTTGCTGGACTTCACCCAGCTGAGGTGGGAGAGCTAGCAGAGGTATTAAATAAATGGCAATATGATGTGTGTCTAATATTACATCAGGCCTCCCTCTTTGGTTGTGTCTGTCTGGAGTAGGACAGTGAGAGCTGCAATAATTTCTGGTAAGTTTCAGCTTCATCTGGGTGCAAGAGCCTTAAACACAGTTTAATGTGCATTTTCTTTCAGAGGATTTCTTCACAGTGATCTGAATACCAAATTTACTGAAAAGAGAATGCATGGATTTATTTTTTTCCTCCTGTTGTCTCCTTTGGGATAAGCTCCCAGCATCAGATCTATGCTGAGACATTAACACACCACTGCCTGATCTCCCTGTTCATAGTGTGACTACAATAAGCACCATGTCCTGTTGTATTCCTTGGAGCCAGGAGAGATTGGCAAAACTTCAAGCCTTCAAAAAAATAAAAAATCTTTCAGAGCCTTCCCAGCAAACAGTGTGTGCTCACCCAGCCCTCTGCAGACACAGAAATCTCATTTACCGTCTTCAAAATGAGATGGGAGTTGGGGTCGAGACCCCCTGGTGCATACGAGAGACCAAAATCAGCTGTCTTGATTCCAGAAAAGTCTCTCATCCCTGTTTAGAACTTCTGGGCTGTGGTTTTATTTCTCATATGTGACAGGGAAATGGTTTCTGAAGCAACCTGTGTTCTGGGCCCCTGCAGCAGCAAAAGCAGAGCAGTAGCCTGGCAAGGAGACACACAGAGAAAAAAAAATAATTCCTCAAGGCCACATCTCCTCTGTTGCTTTTCTGCCTTAATTTGGCTCCAACAAGGCTAAATTCAGCACTATAAATCACATGATTTACCTATACAGGGAAGACCTTGTACCCCTTTGCATTCCTGTCTGAAGAAATATGTGACCTTTCTATGGCACATTGCAAGGAAAAAAAATTGAAAAATCGGCTTCAACTTGACTTTGCAACCTCAAGGTGAAATCCAAGCAAAGAGTAGGAGTTTTCACTCAGAGGAGTGGCCAGCCCCCAGCCTGGGAAGCAGGGAATCTTGGTGTCTGCTCTGCATGCAGATTATTGGAATTTCACAAGTCCTATTGAACCGGCCCGTCCAACTTGGCTGGTGGAGTTGGGAACATCTTGTTTGCAACACGTCATGTGTCAGCGGATGTACCAATTCAAATGTTCCAAAATGTCTTTTTCCACCACACACGCTATCCAAACAGCCTGTTAATGGTTTGGCTTTTCAGGAAAAGAAAAAAGTGTTTTTCATGGTTGGCAAATCGGTCCAGGAGTAGCAATTTCGGCCGTGTTGGTGTACGTATTACGAGCTGTTTTGGGCAAACAGTCCTACCCCTACATCCACCCCTGTGATTGCCTGGGAATTGAGGTGGGTTAAACAGCTTCAAAATGTTCAAACTGGGGAAGGGGGCCGGAAAGTAGACAGAACAGCTCAAATTTGTGGGCACAGAACAATAAATTGAGCAAAGCTTGAGATAAGGCATTCTGTATTGTATTCAGTATCTGAACAGACTGGTTAATTCATGGACCCCCAACCCATAACTGCTCAGAAAAAGGACTAAAAGAACCAATATTTCACATGTGCTTTTACTCTGAGGACCTGAACAATGAATGTTCTCTTCATCCAATACTCAAAAAAAACAAAAGAAAACAAGCCCTGAAAGTCTGGCCCAGGGATGTAATGCTGGACTCCATTGCCACCATGAAATACAGAAAATGGAATTTCAGATGTCAGTGGAGAATACAAATACCCTCGTAATTGCCACAATATGCTTGGTTTAAAAGAAAAATAAATAAGCGTGGAAAGAGGGTGTGTGTATCTTGTAATAACTAAAAACACATTTGAGAAATGGTTTTCCAGTTTACCAATCCAAAATTACAGATGGTGTCAGAGATGGCATTGAAAGGGGTGTTAGTGAGGGTTACACACGTCCCAAGTCGTGACACAGATGACAATCCCCAGGGGGATGGTGGTTGTTGCCAAGCTATGATAAGCTAAATAGGAGCAGCAAAACATAGACTGTGGATTCTTCTGCTTTCAGTTTAAATGTGTAACTCCACAATCACTCAAGTGAATAATACTGGGATGAAAAATTAGGGCCAGCTGTATTGAAGTATGAATTTTTTATTATTATTTTTTTTTATTTGTGCTTTCTTTGCAGTTTGTGGAGGGCAATATGGGCAGATTTTCTTAGGGTTTTTTTGGTTTGGGGTTTTTTTAGGTTTTTTGTTTTCTTAAAAAGGCAGAGTCTATGGGATGATGCAAAAAGTAAAGATAGCAGAAGACAACGGATTAAGATGTAACACACTCCTGGTTCCATTGTTGATGGTTGAGAAAGTCACCTAGTCCTCCTCTAAGCCTGTGCAGATTTATTCTTGCATCTTTATTTCCCCCTGATTGAAATGCACTATCGCTGTTTTCAATAAGAGGTTATTCTCCACCATTTTGCTAAAAACAATCCACTTTTCATATCAAGCCTGTGTACAAGCTTATTACATCTTGTTCATTTGGATATGAGTTGTTAAATCTTCCAAGTGCTTTATGGAGGATTTAAACATCCAATTCAAAAGAATGATCTCTCACAAAGAGGTTTGCTTACTGCTGCTGCCATGTTCCTTTGCCTAATTATTTAAATTGCCCTAACCCCTAAAACATGATATAAAACTACTACACCAGCTGCACAGCTGCCCAGCGAGAGACAGTGAGGTGCAGTAACCTTCTGCCAGCCACCAGTGATCTGCAGTTCAGGGACTTGTGCCAGCAGCTACGGCTTTTCCTTGGTGGTTTCTTCCTCCATTAATTTTTCTGACTGATTTTGCAGTATTAACTTTGAGTCCAGAACATCTTGCAGCAAAGGAATTCTGTGGTTTGCCACACTGGTTGCAGTTGCTATTAATGCAATGCACTGGAAGGGCTTTTTTGCGTGTAAATTTGTCTTGCATCCACGTTTTGGGACATGTTTTAAGCCTTGTCTAGTTCTGCACTCAGTGGAACTCAAATAAGGAGGAAGTTGCTTGTACACAGGTAACTGGGCAGTGGCAGCCTTACATTGTCCTTGAGAGATGAGGTTGTCATTTCATGCTTTTCCTAGGTTTTCTCTGTTAGTTTGGAAGTGCTAGTTAATCTCTGTGTGCCCTGGTTCCCAGAGGTAAAATTGACCTGTGAATACCTGTCTTATTTACTTTGGCTGTAAGATTTTCATGGCTATAGAGATGTACAGCTCTGTCCTATAAAACTCACAGCACTGGGGGCTCAGCCTTGGGCTGGGCTTTTCATCACCGGCCCTCAGAGCAATAATTTATTTAACTTAAACTAGAATTTAATTCTTTTGAGGGCGAATAATTCCTTGCTTGTTTACTAAAACCCTTTTTTCATTATTTCTGCCTTTGCAAGATGGCACCAAGGACGATCCACCTAAATTCCTTGGGTTCATCAGGTTTTTTTTTTTCCAAGGAGTTTTTATGCTTTGTTTTTTTGAAGAGAGATTTATTAAAAATCTCTTGCACCCCTGATAGTCTCAAGATGCTGTACTAAGGAAGGAGAAAAGGAGAAACCAGAGAGATTTGTAATCTTTGTTGCTAAGATTTTCCTTTTCTTGACCTGTGCAAGAGATGAATTCCTTATCTCTTAGGAAAATACTCTAACTGTTCCCTATGGGTGTTGTCTGGTGGCTGTCACTGTCTCCCAACAAACCTGTTCAAACTTCAGGAGCTCTAATACTCCTGAAAAATGCTCTGCAGCAATGAAAAAACCTCTAGCATAAGCCAAGTGTTACCATCCAACCTTTTTCATACAAGCAGCTGAACGTGCTTCTACTGATTATCCTCTAATTTTCCTTAATTAAAAAAACCTCTAAACCTAATCTCATATTAATTGCATTTTTATATAACTTTCTCAGATTTTTTTTTTTCTTTGGCTGTGTGTGTTTCCTCATGTTTCATCACAAGTAAAAGAAATTTTTCTTTTTAGCTCATCAGAGTAAGTCCATGCATTCCTTGAATTTAGAGGAATGTTGTGATCATTCATTATATTGTTGTTAAACTGATCCCAACCTGTATTAGTAGACCACTTTGTTACTGAATACCTGTTGACCTGCAGACCCTGACTTTTTTGTTGCAGTTCATTTGGTTTTCAGAACCGAGTTTCAAAAGTGAAGATTTTCTAAAGGCAGAAATATTGGGAGGCTCCAGTGATTATCACAGTAGTGCTCTCTCTTTTGTGGAATGGATAGATTTCAGATTATTGGGAAAATTTGTCAGGTCAGTTGTGATGGATTTTTTTTTTTTTTTTTTCCTTTTTCAGATGTCAAGTTAAATTGCCTGTAGCTAGTTATCTTCTAGAAACACTGTACAGATAATTTTTATCTGTTAAAGAATTAATGTACTTGTTCGGGTAATTTTGCAATTCTCTTCAGTAGCAGAAGACTGATTCTCATCTTAACGTACCTGAATGGCTGACTACATTTATGTATTAGTGGATGAATGGAACCAGAGCTTAGTTGGGGTTGAAAATCTTGGTATGACTTTTGAGTTATTTGATTAAGCATATTCCACCCAAGGATTTGTAAGCTACTATGGAAAGCTTTAAAGCGGGGAGAGGTTAGGCTTTTTCCTTTAGTTTTAATATTCTGTGGTTTATATTGGATTCTTGGTTTCCAGGTCCCAAAGAAAACAGTAATGCTATAGAAAGGACTTAAATGAGCCTTTGAAGCAGTGGACATTTTAGTTCTGAAAAATATGTGGACTTAATAACTTTTCTCCATAAAGAATAAGCTACAAATCCACAATTTAATTAATCTCCATGTGTCACCCGAGCACTACTCTACCTGTTACACTAATCCTGAACTAAGAGGCACTGACAGATCTCAAGCTGAGACTACCTAATTTTACAAATAGTAACTAAACTCACCTTCAAGCATTTTGGGGATGAATTTAATATCTTGATCTCTTAGGCTGTCATTAATCCTTGCTTTAAGCAAGCAAGGGGTTACTGTGTATTAATCAGAGGTGGTTTCTAGTTACTATGAGGTTTGCATAGATTTCCATGCAACTTATTTGAAGAAGTACAGGGTGCATGATCCCTGAAAGGTATTTGAACCTTAATTTTTATGTGCCCTGTCGTTAGAGGTGCTGGGAATGTTGGCTAACTTGGCACTTCAGCTGGATATCCTTTCTGCCCTGGTGTGGTCTCGGGGAAGAACGTCAGTGTATCTGGCACTGCAGAGACTGGTGGGGGTCTCTGTAGCCCTTGGACTTCCCCCTTGTTGGAAAAACTGACCTTGCCAAGAGTCGTGAAATGTTGTTGACTGGGGTCAGGTTTCGGCTGGAGAGGCCAAAATAAAGGATTTATGTAGCCTGGGAAGAATTACGGGCTTGGAAGAGGGAGATACGTATTAAAAGCCTCAAACGGGGTGATGGGGAGAAAAGTGTTTAAATACTGAGGTAAACTTTCATTGACTCCAAGAGGAATTAATTGGCAAGGTCTTTTATGTGACTTCTGGGGTTAGATTCCAGCTGACTCAAACTGACAAAGCTTCATTGAGCAAGATCTACTGACTTTGAGTAACTGGGAGTTGGAGCCCATGTGTTTTGCAGAAGACTTAACATCTTTCTTTTTATACATAAATTTTCTGGATCTAATAGAAGAAAAAAGGGTCTTGGTCAAAGTACTTACTGTATTAATTAATTCCAGCCTGTGTTTTCGATGCCCAGTTTTACTCTGTCTGAAGTCTGGACTCTAAAAAGCTCTTGGGAATAAGGTTACATTAAGTTTTAATTTTCTAGTTATTTTTTCCTGTGTTTAAAGGAAACAGATGACCCAAATTTTTGCTCTTTAGTTAGCCTTCAAGTAGACTAATAAATTTACCATAATCTATTATGAAATTTAAACCTATGGCATTGTAGGCTGCAGATAAGCTGAGTAAACTAAATACATAAGTCACATATGAACTTTAAATCATTGGGAAACAGTGACAGGAGAAACCAAGTTTGTTGTTTTACAAAATATTTTTTTGCTACCTATTTGAGCTAAAACTTTCCTGATTTTTGTAAAAGTGGTGGGGGGCAGAAGAGTTGGGTTTTGGTTTGGTTTGGGGTTTTTTTCTCATTCCTGCATAAGCTGTTTGTATTTTTAACCCAGAACAACGTGATTCATACATCATCATCATCAACCACCAGGCATCACTGGGTCTGCTCTTATAACTGAGTTTAGATCTCCCTGCTGTTCCCTGAGAGTCACAGCTACATCTGTAGGCAGCAAGTTGCTGTGTTTAGCATGAGATTCATTAAAATGTGTGGTTAGTGAGAGCTTACGTCGTGCACGCAGTTATTAAAAGTGTAACTGCAGAGTCCTGGTACACGATGCCCCAAAACAAGGTCACTGTTTTATGTGGACTTTGTGGGCTCCTCTTAGATCTTTGCTCTCAAATTTTTTCACAAGAAGAATTTAAAAGCAGTGTCAGTTCTTCACACTCAAGAGAAGAAACAAGTTACTCACTAAGATGTCCCCTAACTTAAAAGTACCTTCTGTAGCAACAGTTTCTATAGTAAACAACAATTTGAATTTTTCTGGGTCTAGGATGCAGTTATTGTACTTTATATCCTTTCTTCTGCATCTTATCTTTAGATACTGTACAACAAGGCACAGCAGAGTGTCCAGCAACACAAACAGGCAATTATTCTTGCTGTGACAATATAACACCAAAAAAAAAAAAAAAAAAAAATCTGATCTGCTGCAAAGAGAATTTTGTTGTTCACATTTGTATGGTTGAATAAAGGTAATAAAAAGAATAATGAGCATGGATGAAGCTGCAGGTCCAGTTCCAGGAGGCTTAACTCTGTCCTATTCACATACACATGAGACATCACCTTTACCATAATTATTTTTGCTGCAATTACAGATGTTTACCAGGCATGCATCATAGCAGGAAGGTCCTAGGAGAAGACCTCAGTTAATTTCCAGAGGGTGAAAAACCCCAACAAAGCAAACCAATCAAACAAACTAAACAGTAAAAAAAAAAAAAAAAGCCAAGAAAACATCAAAACATCATAGCTACTGTACAAGGAAAAGAAAGAACCCTAAAACAAAATGTCCTTTAATGTATAGAACCCAGCTCGAATGTATTGTATACCTGTATTAATCTGACTGTTCTAATTTTTACCTTGTTTTCCCATTAAAGTCTCTGCAAGTTAGTACAAGGTTGATTGTACATCCAGTATGGGCAATTCATGTCATAGATTAAATTTAAGCAGTTATTATGAAAATGCAATCTATAACAACAGGGGAGAATAATCTGTGTTAATGCAGATGAGCCGTGTATACACTGAGCCTGGGATTTGGATATGAAACAACGTTGGGCTCCAGGTTGCAACATCATAAAACGTGACAATCTGGAGGAAAGAACAGGTTCTGCATTTATTTTTTTTCTTCCCCCCTCCATTTGTTCTTATAATACCCACCAGCAGTCAGACCACACAGGAAGTTTGCACAAATCTGCATGGTGAAAGTAGGATGGGGAAGCAGAATGAGCTCCGCAGCAAAGGGTTGGGCATGTTTTATTTCTTCAGCAGCTGGAAGCTTAGTGTGGCACTGTGGAATAAAATCAGCTTTGCAGGGAGGAAGCCGTGTAATCAGCATGTATGACGGGCCCTTAAGATGTGATGGTCTGGAACAGAGCAGTTACCTATATATGGTATCTTTGTATCGTCTCGGTGGGAGCTGCCAATTTTGAATTCCTTCAGGAAGATGGTAAAAAATGTGCTTGAGCCGAGGGGTTCCAGCAGGAGTTGGAGAAAAGTTTCAGACCCAGAAGGGCTCCCTTGTGAGGAGTCTTTAATTATGGAAGCAAAGAGTTGCACAGAATTGCTGGCACTTCTCAGAAACAGTGACTTAAGGCTTCTGTTGTTTGAATTTTCTCATAAGACAAAGAAGAAACAAAAATCTTTTGGGAGATTTAAAACCAATAACCCACATGGCAATTAGCTCACAGGATACTATGCCAGTAGATACTCTGAAAGCCAAATCCTTAGAATTGGAAAGAAAATATATTCTTATGCGTGATGAGAACATCTGCAATCAGATAGGATTAAAATGGATGGGGAAGGATATAAGTTCTCATGTTTTGGCCAACTACTGTCTGAGGTCAAGGAGAATCTTTCCTTATTTGGCACCGTATCACTGTCCATGGAAGCTTTTTGTACCTCTTAGGGGTAGAAGGTCACATAAAACAAACTCCTGTCTGATCCAATGAGACAATTGCTGTGTTATACAAGCGTTAAAATCCTACTCATTGAATTTTCCTTCCTACTACTGAATTCTAACAACATTTACTTTATTGATGCAATAAGTGAAAAAAAGAAAGAGCAAACCTTTCAAGCCTTTTGTTACTAAAGAATATACTTTTTTTTTTTTTTAACAGTATTGTATACAGGATCTTAACCACTTTTTGGACCAATGAATTTCACAGGGTAATTTTGCACTGAATTAAAATAATTATCCATCACCATTTGAACTTTGTGTACTCTCAGACAGGTAAACTGTACACTTTAGCAGGTCAGCATGTATTCTGACATTGTTATGAGAAAGATTTGAATAAGGAAAATGTAGACTTCCCTGTCTCCCCCTTCCCATGATAAAAATCTCCATACACAATAGCTGTACTGCCACATGTCATGGGGACATTGTGTAAATTACGAAATTACAAATTTGTCAGCCTAACCAAATGTCTGAAGGAATAATGTCATATTAGTTATATTTCAGCTGTAAGTCTGGTCTGTTTTAACCTTGATTTGTGTGGCAGCTAGCCATACCAACAGCTTGTGCACGGCTGATTATGAACAACTTTATTTTAATGTAACAAGACTCTCATTTAATTCCTGGGAGCTTGATGTGATGGTGATCAAAGCTAAATGCAGACCTCTCTCTGAGGCAAAGGATTAGATTAAGCTGACCAGAAAATACAGGGTCCTGAAGATTTCAAGATCACAAAATCTTTTGTAATTCAAACTTTCTGAAGTTGGATAGTGCGCTTAAATTATATAGATGGAGAACTGCATTATGTGCACAGAGAGCCTTGATATAACTTGGATATAGTTTTGGTTTTCATATAATTCCATTTTTGTGTGGAAGGACCTGTATGTTCAACCAAAGTTTATTCATTTAGTATTGCAAGTAATTTTTTCTCTGTTGTTATTACACATTAGGAATGAAAAATTTATTCTGGAAGAGCTGGAATCCTTGAAATCTGTTTTCTTTCTTTGAGTATAGTGTGTATATTTTGGTTGGCTCCTCTCGTGCTGAGTCATATGAAGATTCATACTTTTTGGGGCCAGGGGGGTCCTGCTTTGCAATTTTTTCTATTCCTGGTGGTTTCAGTGTTAGGGTTGTTTTGTGGTGCTTTTTTATTATTATTTTTATTATTGTATTTCTTTATCCTTTTGATTATTTCATTTGCTTTGGCATGAGTTTTATTTTGGGATTTTGCTGGGGGGGCAGGTGGGTGGTGCTTTTGGGTGTTTTTTGGAGGACGGTGGGATGGGGTGTTGACGTTCTAGAGGATTAAAAGTGTTGAAGCAGTGTGGCTGAGAGGTTTTGTGTCTTTACCTCACTGCCTGTTTTTAGGAGGCTTAAGACAATTTAGTACTTTTGAGATTACCACCTCCTTGCCAAGAATCTCAGAAGCTGAACAAGAAGTTCAAAAAAGGTGGGAGGGATTAAGCTAACATTTGTATGTGACTGTGTTTACACGTCTGATTCCTAAAGAGCTCGGAAAGGGACTGCATTGTTCATTTTATTTTGAAATCAGCAATAGTCAACCTAAATCTGTAAATGCCAAATTTGAGGGGTCAAATCAAAACCTGAGTTGAACCTTTGAGTGGCTCTTAAGCTTGTGGTGAATTGAATCAAATTGCAGGAATGATTCTTAACTCAATTGCCCCTTTAAACTCCCGCTGCTTTGCAGCTTTGCCTTCCTTCTTTGCAAATAGCTGATTTTGAGCATTCCCCCTCTCCCTCCCGTGGAAAAAGTGCAACTTTTGACTTCAAACAGAATCTAAACCTTTTACATAAACATGGGTGGTAAAGTTGAGAAAAATTTGGGGTTTACTAATTATTTTTTTCTTCCCTTCAAGTCTTTATTCATTATTGTTATTTTTGTTTGTTTGAGAGAGCAACAATAGAAACAATGAACTTGAATTTGTTATTCAGTGTTGTCAGTGGCAGGAGGAGGTGGGAAACAGCAGTAATAGCCCAAGGTCCTTCATTATGTGTTTGATATTTGTGTCACTGGGCAATATCATGTTGCCCATTATCCTGGTGTTGGGAAATCTTTAGGAGAAGAGATAATGAATCCAGTGTGTCAGTTTTCATCATTAAAAATTTCCTTGGCTCTAACAAAAATGAGTATGTGAATGGGGATTTCTGATTTGTAGATATACAGGGGAAAGGCACAGATGCTCCTGTGCACACAAAGGCACTGGAGGTCAATAAGCTTTTTTGCAGTCAGAAGGTAAAAATGCAGAACTTTGCTAATTTGTTCTTTTAAAATATATATAAAATCACATTGTGAAGCTTTCTTTATCTCTAAGATTATTGTACAATCTTAGAACTTGTATTGAGACCGTCATTTCTTTTGTTTGTTTGTTTGTGGTTGTCAGTCCATGAGTTTTTGAAACAGGAACTATGTGAAGATTTCTGACTTCTCAGAGCTACAGAAATTACTCTTCTAAAATTAACATCAACTTCTGACCAAACTCTCACTTCTGCTTCAGCTGTGATGTTTTTCCCTTACTCTGGGCCATGTGTGATATAAATTTTTCCTGATTCCAAATGGGAAGTATCAGTCCTGTTTCTGGGCCAAATTTTCATGGTTCTTTCAAATTTGTACTATAGAAACCAAGTAAAAGTCCTGCCCAACACCCACAGAGGAAATCAACTTGCAAAGATTCCTGACAGTGTGCTCCAGGGGAAGATTTTAAATCATTTAAAATAGTTTAACTCTAGTTCTTTTGTATTCTCATGCTCATGGCTTGCTGTTTTAAAGACCTGTTATTTTTAAGACTCCATACCAGTGTTAATCAATCTTAGCTGCACGTCCCCAGATTGTGTATGAAGACAATTTATTTATGCTTGTATTTGTCAAAGAAAGCTCTATGCCAAACCAAGGTCTTAATAATCAGGCGGTGCTGGGTGGGGAATTTTATTTTGTTTAGCTATGTTTGTCCTGGAGATTGTTAGGCTGAAGTATTTGTTTAAAAGAAACAAAATGAAAATGAGGGTCTATAGCCAAGTTTTCAAATGATCCTCTTGCTCACTGGCACTCGCTGAGACAGGAAAAGTGATGGCTAGTGATTCAAAAATCCTTCATGCTCTCATTTTCTGGCATTTGAGCTCCTAAGAGAGTCTGGCCTTTTTCCTGCATCCTGAGATTAGCTGAAGCACTGGTTTTGTGGGGTTTTTTTATGATCTGCACAGTCCAAAATTACAACATTGGTTGGGAAGTTTTTAAGACGTTTTTTCTATGGCATCTCCTTCGAGGCATTGGCCACCTTTAAGTATTCTTGACTTCAAAGGGTGTTGATGATTGAGTTTCATACAGGCATATCACACCAGAAGCAGCCCTCACTCTGGGGAGGTACACTTTCATTAGGTTATGAACCTCTCCTGACATTTTTGCTCTGTGAATCTCAGTTGTTTCTAATCCTGTGTTTAACTTTCCTGCGAACTTTGGTTTGGCAGAGGAACGTATTTGCTTGTTTGGGGCAGGCTATGTTTTACTGCTTTGCTTGAATTTCTTAGTGTTCTCCAAAATCTCGGTGACTTACTCGGGAATCTTGCCAGTGTTTTAGACTTCAAATAGTGATAGTAAGATTTGTGTGCTCATTTGAGGCTTACATAAAGCTAAAGCTAATATTTGTGGGCATGATTAAATGTGTTTGGTATTTTGGAGGGGAGGGATGTATCTAGCTTATGAGTTATGCTTGCTGCCTTGTGGGGATTCTTATGAAATGTAGCAGCAGCTCAACAGGTTATCTAGCAGAGGGAGAGTTAACGCAAAGTGCTGATACTCATAAATCTGGAGATTAATGCCTGCCTTACACCTTCTAATAAAAAGAGCAGAGAACAACAATCTTATCAACATACATGTAATCTGTAAACAAGGGTTGTAGTCAAATACAAACAGATTTTTATCATTATCCTGCTTCAAACCATGTCACTTTGCAGTGAACAACTTGCAGGAGATGAGTTAATACATGTTTGACAACAGTTGCAGCCAAAAAAATATAATCATTAATGTTAACATGAGCAAGATAATTGGGATTTGTGGGGGAGTGAATGTCCAGATTTGAACTTTTGAACTGCCAAGCACAAAAGCCGGTTGCTTCCTCTCAGCAAATGCTACAGCCTGGCTGCAAATTTTTTTGAACACCCAGACTTAAGGAAAAAGTGGAATGTGCTAAATCTTCCAATTAATAGAGATGGCACTGATGCATCAATTAACAAACTGATCACTTCTTGTCCTTCTACACATAAATTGCTTTCACAGAATCACAGAATGGTTTGGGTTGGGAGGGACCTTAAAACTTATCCAGTTCCAGCCCCCCTGCCATGAGCAGGGACACCTTCCACTGGACCAGGTTGCTCAAAGATCCATTGAAAAAGGAGATGTTTGTGGCCTCCAGAGACGAGGCTGAAAATATGTGTTTCTAGAATGAAATTATCTTGGAGAAGAGCAGGAGGAAAAGAAGGCTTGGAAAGAAGAAGATGAAAAGGAAAGATCTGGGAATTGAAACAAGTCCTGGAGGACTTCCTGAGGAAGACAAGCAGAGATGGATGTTGGGGAGTGCTTGGAGACCTCAGCTGGTGATGCCCAACCAGGATGGACCAGCACAACCTCCGACCCACACTGGGGGTGTAGAGACCTTGTGAATGTAGCCTGAGCATAGTCTGTGAGGTGTAAAGGAAGGTAAAACTGAATTTCCTTCCTTTCTAAATCCTTGCACCTCTGTGAAGGGTCTGCTGAAACACAAGCAGGTACTCAAGCCCACATACATAAACATAAGGGCACTCCTTAGGAGGGGTTATGCAGCACTTGCCGAAGCACAAACAAATTCTGACTCCCAGATTTAAACATGTCATGGATACACATGCATGCACATAACGTACAAGCTCAAAGGTGATGTGGAATTACAGTAGCTCCATAAACACTGTTTATAGTAGGCTGTGGGATTGTAAGCAGCAAAGAAATCATGTATTTTCCACAGGAGATGGCTGTCTTTTCAATGCCAGTCCACTCCTAAAAAGCACAAATAAGCTCAAAACACTTGGAATTAAATGGTACTCTGTGAAGAGGAGGTTGGCTTCATTACACACATCCCTAATTAGGTCTTAGAATAGAAATAATTTTATATGGTAGTAAATAACATATTTTGCTTTGAACTCTCAAACATCACCCTAATCACCTTCCAGATTTCTTGGGTACAAACTAAGCCCTTCTTTTTCCTCAAATAATCTATCAAGGGTTGTTAGCTGAGGGAAGAGAGTCCTCAGAGAAGTAAGTCAGTGACATAATTGGTTTCCTCTCAAAAATGTGTATGAATGAAGATAGTTGCAGCTGTTAGTGAGTACAGAGATAAACTTTCCATACTTTAAGTCTTTTGATATGTTTTGTGCATGTATTTTGCAGCTAACCCATTTTAAGGAAAAAAACCCCAATAAATTGGGTATTTGTACTTCCTAAAAAGTGAAATCTTATGAAACGTAAAGTAAATTATAAACTTTTTGGAAATAGCTTAACTTTGCACATGAAAGACATGGAAAAGTAGGCTTAAAACGCTGGTCTGTATCTTGAAACTGGAATAAAGGATGATGGATGCAGTGAAGTTTCTACACAAAGCTAATAAATTGTTTTCCACCTGATTTTCTCAGGGCTTTGAAACTCCTCTTAGCACAGGTGCTTCTTCTCCAGCTCATCCTCCTTATAGCCTTCATCACAGATCATTCGGGAAGTTAGACTGGAAGTCTCTCTTCACCTGTCCCCATCTCCTCACCACCCTTAGTCCTTCTTCTTCCCTAAACATGAATTGAAATTAATGTTAAATCACAAATCTGAGCAGAACGCACATGACAGCCCCCAATGTATGGTCCTTTAGGGTGGCTTGGATATACAGTAGCTGAATTAGCCCATCAAGCAGGGGAAAACAACCTTGTAAAGACAGTTTAGGCACTGAGCAGAACCATTTGGTCTCCAGTCATACACGTGGTGCTCGCAGCTAAAATATTAAAGGGAAAGTCACAAATTACTACAGCTTCAGATCATCTGCAGCTGAATTTCGGTGGTGACTGAGACACTGAACTTTCAAAGCAAAACTGTCATTAGAAGCAGACCAGCAGCAGCTCTGATCCCACTGAACTAGGTTAGACTTTAAAATACATAAATATCTCTGTCTAACAACAAAAACCCTTTAAATTAGGTCAAGTGAAACTACTCTGTAACCGCAATTGTGGCTCCTGTGCAATATTAGTTCAGGTTGTTTTTTGTCTTTACGAGATTCTCTGTATTAGAGATTAGTACTCGTCTAATTATTGGCCAAATGCCTGGCTGTAATTTCTTTCTGTCAATTGAAGACATGAACACAAGAAGAGTTTAATTTACATGGCTTTTTTGTATGTGTGTGTGATTTACAGTGATTTTTAGAGAGGTGCCTGAGCAGACAGTGGCCCCATTAATTTCAATTTGATTTTCAAAATCTGCCAGAAACTCTGGCAAATATTTAAGCAGTGGGTGAAGGCTCAGTTTTTCACTTAAATATATATATATATATAGATAGATAGATAGATAGATAGATAGATATATAGATATATCTTGTTACTCGTTTCCAATTAAGTTCTATATATATATTGTTATTAATTTCCAATTAAGTTGGATAACAATATCTAAGTGAGTTAGATTCAACTCATGAAGGATTGAAGGACTGGCTGTATTTTAGCATCTGTCTGGAGGTATTTACCTGTAAAAGGAGTTTGATAGGGACAATGTCCAGGCAAATGCATCACTAAACTGGGAGGGGGCACCACCATTCACACCAAGATGCACCATTCAGACAGGAACATGTGAGAAACACCCAGGATCTTTTCCAGCAGTGTAAGAAATCGGTGTGAAGTGTTTAAATTTTCTTGGATGAATGTGGCCAGTGAACCACATCTCCTTTCCACTGATTGCTGGCTTAAAAACGTATTAAATATTTGCTGTCTCAACCATTGGGTTCAGAAAATGCTTCACTCGGTGAGTCACAGCAAATGCATGGCATATTTAGCATCTGCTGGGGTTAATTGATAGAGAACTCTTCAAAAACAGAAATAGACTCTTAACTCCTCTGCCTACTGTTTCTTCTTTTCACAGAGATGACACAAAGGGAAGAAAATCTTTATGCAGAATCTCATTGAATTGATGAGGTTCTACAGAGCAGTAACAGGCAATGCATGGCTTAACGTGCCCAAAGTGTTTTGTAAAACCCAACAATCCACACGTGCATATTTAGGATATCCAAGATACATTCCAGAGAATACTTATAACAAAACCCCTGTTTCTGCTCTCCCTAACACCTTCGTCCCCTGGGTTCCACCCTGCTGTTGAGTTCAAGCCTTTTTTCATCACATCTTGATTAATACTAGGTGCTAAAAGCAAATTGGTGATAACTGCTGGTCGTGACAGCTCTTGTGCAAGCCCTTGCCAATGGCAGTGCTAGTTCTTTCCTGTTCTTACCTGCAGCAGCCTTCGTATTTTAATCATGGGCCCCAAGCAGAAATTGTCAATTAGATTGAGCCTTGTGGTTGTCTTTGAATAAATGTTCTTTAGCAGATGGATTTAGTGCCTTGCTACTCTATTCCCCTGGTTTCTATGTGCAATATACCTTCCATATACACTAAAATGAAGTATCTTCCTGGGGAAAAAAAAAATCTATCCAATCACACAGCAGATAAAGTGGCTACTCTGCTGAACTCCAGAAAGAAATGAGAGGGCTTGATGAATGCCTTGAGGCCAAAACAATGATTCTCTTGCTGCCTTCTCTTGGAAAAAAAACCTCAAGATGGAAAATCTGAGTTATTTCAATTTAAACAGTATGGAGGATTGTGGTAAAAGAGGCAGTGTCACTTCTTTTATCACATCTACATTTGATCAATGTTTCTTGAACAGTTTTGTCCCAAGAGGGATAATGGAAAAAGGGATCTTGTGTGTAACTGGCTACAAATTATTGATAAATGGGGTAGGATGTGTGAGGATGCAGGGCGAGTTGTTCCACTGACTCATGAGAGCTGTGGGGGATGCTGGATGCAAACACGGCTCAGTTTTGCTTCAAAGAATGACAGAATAGTCAGAAACTTAAAAATTGTGACACTTTGCACATAATTATATCTGTTGGACTTTGAGTGGGCTGTGAAAAGGAAAGATGATAGAGTCTGGAGTTTGCTTATATCTGAGAAAAGTATAGTCCAAAACAGGGAGGGACAGCACATCATCTTACATCAAACCAGTTTCTGATTCTTTTTTCCAAAGACGTTTTAATTATCTTTCATAGTGGAATTGACTATATACATACAATGCTCATACTCTGGAGCAAGCGAATGAGGGAAAACATCTCTCACTGGGAGGAAAACATATCCTTTGGAAGGAGTGTGATGGGTACAGCACAGCATTGGGAAAAGCAGGATCCCAAGCACTCCATGGTGCTGGGCCAGTGTGTATCCATATCACCCACAGGAGACAGAGGGAGTACTGCCATTATCCAGCCAATAAGTGGAGTCCAGAACTGAGACTGAGGACTGGACACTGAATCATAGAATCATCCAGGTTGGAAGAGGCCTCCAAGTCTGAATAAAAACACCTTTGATGGAATACCTCCATGCCCACCAAACCATATATTGCAAAGTGCCACATGCAGTCGTTATTTGGAACACTTCCAGGAATGGTGAATCCGCCATTTCCCTGGTCATCCTGTTCCAGGGCTTAACCATGCTATTAGTGAAGAAATTTTTCCTAATATCCAATCTGAGCCCTTCCTGGAGGCCATTTTTCCTCATTGCTGGTTACCTGGGAGAAGAGATCAGCCCCATCCTGGCTCCAACCTCCTTTGAGGGAGTTGTGAGAGTGATAAGGTCACCCCTGAGCCTCCTTTTCTCCAGAATAAACAACCCCCATACCCTCAGCCGCTCCTTATCATCTTTGTGCTCCATATCCTTCCCCAGCTCCATTGCCCTTCTCTGGACATGCTCCAGCACTACAATTCCTGTCTTGTGGTCAGGGGTAAATTTCCACCAGAAGTTTTCACAAGAATAGTTTGTTCTTTGAAATTTTGCATTTGGGGGATTTTTTGGGTTGGGTTTATTTTTTTAATCATTCTTCATTCCACCTAACTAGTTTTTTAAAAAATGAAAATTAAAAAAAGAAACCAAAACCAAAAACAAACCTGAGGAAAACAACAGAAAGACAGGGAGAAGTGAAAAAGTTTCGCTAGCACGTATTTCAGCAGTTGTCCTGACAGGCCCTGAGTGCACACACAAGTGAGTTGATGACTGAAAACGTGATGCTTAGGGTTGGAAGTAGACAGAGGGATTCGTGGTGCTTGGCAGCAGATGTGCATTATCCAACACGTGCTCCTCCGTGTGAGAGTATGGCTGGGGGAGGCAAAAGAGAAAGGGAATAGTTGTTACCGTGTTATGAATGGGTATAATTAGGTACCTTGCCCAAGGTGACATGGAAATCCTCTGTCAAAACTGAAAATGGTAATCCAGGTCTTGTGGAGGAAAGCCCGCTGCAATACACACAGTTATCCTTCCTCTTCTGGCTGCTGCTTTCCAGCTAAGCCCTTTCCTCCAGGGCTGTGGGCATCGGTCTTACTTCTAGGAACATAATGATTCAAAAAAAAAGGTGCTCAGGCAAAAAGGATTAGTAACTGAAAGCTTCCGACCACGGGCTGTGTGTAGAACAAATGCCTCTTACCGACAGTTCAAAGGTCCTTCTGAGGTTGTGAGGGGGGGTTTTTTTTGTGTGTTTTTACTATTCATTTTTTAATTAATATTTGAACTTTGTCAGAATGGAAAAGGCTCCCCCGCGATGCGAACTCCAGCAATTTTGCACTGAATAAAATGGAGGCAGCATTTGCCTGTGCTTCCCCTGCAATTACAGAGCGATTCTCGTGTCTTGTTTGAATTTCCTTTGTCGTTATGAAACACAACAGGCTGACGGCTTGATATTAAAAGCAATTGTGTTTCCATTCATGCAGATGCCAGCCTGTTTAGGTGAATTTACTAAGTCCCTAGACGTACATTTTTATATTATTGCTGTCTCTGGGCCGTGCTGAGCATTTTAATTCTCTGAAAATAACCTCTGTTTTCCTTTCATCTCTTCATTAGCTCTTTCATCATGAGGACATGAATTTAAAAATATATATATCTCTTAAAGTTGTATGTAATAAAGATGTTTGTATCATTCCAATTTGTTGAGCTGTGCTTTTAACGTTGCATGGCTTTCACAACCATAAAATGGCACAATTATTTCCGTGTTGTACTGCTTTGTACCCTGAGGTTCCATTTAAAACAAAGCAGAGAGATGTGTTTATAGGCAGTATTGAAAGCAATGTATATGGATCTTGATGCCAGGCATATTTTATTGAAGTAAGATTGAATGACAAGTTCTGCACTATTGAAGTGAAATCAGAATGAGATTTTGTGCCGAGCTGCACATTGTTAAACCAAAATTAAACTAATACCAAGCTGTGTTGTTATCTTTGTGGCTTTTTGGTGGCATCTTTTAAAGACTAGCGTTATAGCCAATTATGAGTATTTTAAAGTAAATATTCTGAGCTTTCTGGACACATTGTTACATCATAGTACCTGCATGTGTTATCAGATGTCTGAAGAGTGAAGTTTCCTGCTATACATTGTGCATGTGTGTTTGGATTAAATCCTTGCAAGTGAAACTAATTATCTTTCTATATAAAATCACACCATTAAGTATATCTCACATTAAAAAGCCCTTTTTATTTGATCTCTTCACCTATTTTGTTGAAAATAGGCTGAGAATTTTTAGGGGTTTTTTTCAAGAAGGAGAGGTTTAAGTTATATCTATTTTAAAGTTAAATGCCTAGGGTTGGCTCTAATTAATTCCTGCACCACAGGAAGAACAATAGTATCAGAAAATTAGTAAAATTGTGGATTTTCTTTCTGTCTACAGTTTTTATTGTGCTGGGAGGGGATCCCATAGGAAACGTACGTTTCCTTTCAAATTTACATTTTTGATTCATAGAAGGGATACATTTCTGATTAACAGAGGGTCTCCCAAATTACAGGCTTAATTAGACTATTTGTGCTTCAGGATGTGAAGGAATTGCCTCGTAAAGGATGATCAAATTATATATCTTGCTTCAGTGTTTTAAGATGAGCTGCACTGCAGGAACACTTTGTAGTTTGCACAGGCACTAAAATTTCTGTGTTGGTACAGTATTAGTGTCTGGAAAATACAGTTACTTGAGGCTTTTGGAGCTGTGGAGTAAATGGCTCAAACTTCTTAGTGTGCTATTGCAGGAATTTGAGTATGTAAGGGAACACCAGCTTCTTATTTTAACTGCATGTTCAGCCTGGACTCTGAATGTCAAGTTGGATTTTTTTTTAATCATCACTGGCGTTATTACGTCTCTCACCTCTTTTTCCCATGAGACAGTAATCTTAGCAATATATGATCTAATAAATATAGATGATTTAAAATCCCAGCTGCCTTTATTCCATCTAGTCATGGTTTAGCCTCTGCCTGTCACGTAGTGACTGTCTTCACCTTTTTTTTTTTCCCTGGCTGTTTCCTTCCAGGTTTTCGCTTCTTTTCCATTAAAATTGCAAAAGATGGAGTTTCTCCTGCAATGTGTTTTATACAGTATTCAGCACAATCAGACCTGGTTCTCATTTTTGGCCTGTAGACATTGGCATCTCAAATATATTTTTACTTTCTACTACTATTATTTTTTTAATATGTGGATCTTTATAGCTCAGTCTTCACCCACAAGGGTGAATAACATAGAGCTACTGTGCACAATACACTTCTTTGGTCAGGTGGGCATTCTAGTCCAAAATTTCTGTTTAATCATCGAGTGATGTTTCTATTTAATTACATTATATAACTATAGAGAGAGTATCGTATATAATAAAATTTGTTATTATATAAATATACAAAATCTGTTATTATATAAATCTGAAATGGAAGTATGATTTTTGCCTGCGCACTGAAAGGCTGTGGCTTTGGGTTTTGTTTTGTTTGTGCTTTTTTTTCTAATGTCAGCAAAATCTATCTACAGATTAAATCCTATCTGTAGGAGTCTATTAGGTGAGGACTAGCAATGTTTAAAAGCTAGGTTTATGAAAAGATGTTTATCCATGGAGAGAAAGGAAGAAAAGTTGCTTTAATTTAGTTTAATGTTTCCAGTCCTTTGGGTGGCACAGTAAGAAGGTCTTTTGCCAGGCTCAGAGGGAGAAGAGAGTAAATGACTTATTGTTGGTTCAAATATTTGTCTGTTACAACTTGAGTATTCTAGACCCACAGATTTTTAGATAATTTCTGGAATTTTTCCTTTTGTTTCCATTTTTATGGAGAAATTTGATAGGTGAAGAAATTGAGGAATTTACCCCCCCAGTGAAAACCCAGGCTGAATGTATTAGCTAATACCAACCTCACAGCTGTCTTGTCCATTTTTAAATGGGCACATATTTCTAGGGCTTGAATAATGAATTTAAAA
>VZRN01005169.1:1954481-1967583 GCA_013397935.1 Dasyornis broadbenti | reverse complement strand
TAAAAGGGCCCAAATTTTTGGGGCTGTAAAAAAAAAATTAAAAAAAAAAAAAAAAAAAAAAACAAAAAGCAGTATAATATATTTTGGGGAAAACTTTGCTGACAGTCATGTTTCTGCAAGTTTGGCCAATATGATATATTTTGCAGAAAACTTTGCAGACAGTCATGCTTCTGCAAGTTTGCCCAAATGGGCAGAACTGGTGAATCCATAGTGATGACCTCTATCTGATGGCACTGCTGCTGTGTTGTTCACTGTTAACAAAGAATAAGAACTGTGGGAAGCTGCTGTCCTACAAATAATGAATATTAGTAAATAGCAGGGAAAATACACAGGACACTCTCTGTGTTCCAATTACCAGATGTAGCAGAGCTGTCTGTCACCCACTGCAGGTAACACCCAGAGAAGGATGTCTTGAGGGAATTGTTATTCGTTTTTGGGCGCTTTTCTTTAGACATTGGTATGAAAGCAAATAGGCTTCATAAGGTCCAGCTGCTTTTGGCTCCTCATTTCTTTTTTGGTGCCAGATGACCTCTACCCTTGACAGCCAGTGCCAGTCTCAGTCAAGCATGTGAGAGCAGTCCATGCCAGAAGTTGCACTGCATCCATGTTTTTTTCATTTATCCTTGGGACACGCACAAGGAAAGGCTCCTCAAGCCCCTGCTGGAATGCAGCATGTCAACTTGGCAGCCTTGTTTATGCCGGCTCTCAGCCCCTTCCCTTTCCTCACCTGTTCAAATGCTCTGCCTTGGCACGTGTGTCAACAAGTGTGATCAGGTGTAAAGCGGCATGTGGCACAGAAGTGACGTGGCTGTCACCCAGGATGGGCTTCCTGCCGTGGAGATGGCTCCTCGTGCGGCACCGCGCCGGCTGCGCACACACGGCCCATGGAGAACCCGCTCCTCGAAAGGGACAGAGCGTTCCTGACTTTGGGCAAACATTTGTGTTCTGGCCCTGGTGCTGTGGTGCCACTGCTGATTTTTTCGCTTTCCCTTTTCCTCGTGTGGGCGCATGCTGCCGCTCATCCCGCTCGTATTTCAGAGCAATTTGGAAGCGAGGCCAACAAAGGCGACTTGATTCCAGTTGTCAGCGTCAAAATCTTCAGGCAACAAGACATTGCTGCTCTGTTGGTCGCTGCCAGGAAATCATCCTGGTCGAACAGATCCTGAAAGTAATTCAATGGGACAGCTGCATTTCAGGATGCTTAGAGGCTCCACTGAAGGCAAGTCTTGGTTAAAGAGGAACTTGACAAAATTCTGGGCAGACCTAAGTGCAACAAGTACTGTGTGTTGTGTTGGCCTTCTCAGCAGGAGAGAAAGCAGCACCGGTGCTAAATTCTTGTGGAAGAAGTTATCAGATGTATGAAAACATTATTTGGTCAGTAGGAATTATGAAACATTTGGTTTCAAACCACTAGCAGTCCAACTATTTTTGAAAAATACTTAGAATGGGATTTTGGTGTTGGAGGAGATCAACACCAGAACGTATTTTAATTCAACCATCTTCCTTTGCACAAGCCAAACCAGCTGGAGAGGCTTAGCCATCGGAGGTTTCACAAGCTGATGGACCTGAGACGATTTCCCAGAGGCTGAATGGGGAGAACTCAGGCTGGATGGTGAGGCTGGATGTAACGGCCTTGTGAAAAATATGATATGACATAGAATCACATTTTGTTTGGGTTGGACACGACCTTAAAAATCATCTAGTTCTAATCCCCTGCCATGGGAGGAATGCCACCCACTAGACCAGGTTGCTCAGGACCCCATATAACCTGGCCTGGAACACCTCCAGGAATGGGGTCTGTCTCAGTCCTGTCCCATATGTTGATAGTTCACAAAAATAGTTTCCCTGCCTCAGAAGAGAGACCAAGGATGGGTGACAGCAAAAGTCAGAGCTTTCAGCTACATTGCTCTGCTGCCTGTGTCAGTGGTGGACTCCATCAGTAATTTCCAGCTGTAGAGCTGTCAGTCCACTGAGGGTAGAGCTGTTCCACTAGTTCAAATTCAACTTTAAAATAAAGCCAGGGCTTCTCCACAGCTATGCAGGCTATTTTTGATGGCTTTGAGAATGGCTGAGAAGTAGGCAGGTGTCTGTGCTGGTTTTCAGTGGTTGGGACAAAGCTTTGTGAGTGATTTGGAAGTAGAAAACAAAGAGGGGTCACAACCAGATCGCACTTTACTGGACTCGCCTGTCCCCTTTCAGAAGTTACCCTCCCTCCACCAAACACAATTCTTTCTGACTTCCATGAAGTTATAAGTGATTAAGGGTAGGAATCCAGAAATCCCAGAGTGCGAGAGCTCAAAGCATTCAGATCAAACGGGGCATGGTGACAAAAATGTAGGCAAAGAACATGGAGCAAAATTCCAACTGTAATTGCAGTTCTGCTGTATCAAGCAGTTATTCAGACAATGAACAATTGAAAAGCTATTCACATCACTTCACATTTGCTTAGCCCTTGTGGCTAACGTGTCATTTTGGTTATTGTTAGGTGGCAACCAAAAGCAGTGAATAGTCTGTGCTACTTGGCAAAGAATTTAAAAATCTGAGTAAATCAATAGCTCTTTCTTGGATGCCTCTTATTACCCTAAGTTAGATGTGGAATTGCTAGGTGAACTCAACCCCTGCAAGGGCCTTGGTCTGTTCTGTACCAATGTGAAAAGCCACAGAAAAATAATTTAAAAGGATGTATCTAATTTTTGCAGAGTGAAAGCCAAGCAAAGCAGACTGAAGTGTGACAAATAGAGGTACAAGGAGACATCTCTAGACAGGAGTCTGTGTCTGCTTACTTTGGAGATTTCCCCGCAACATGAATACAGTTCTTTTACTTCTGACTTTGGATGAAACTGAAAGAAAACTGGAAGAAAGGCTCCCTTTGCTGTACCTAGATGAAGCCCGAACAAGAACTAAATCAAATTTCTTTAATCTAAAGAAAGCATCTGGTTCAAGTACTGGCTTTGAACTTGTCTGCTTCTTCTTCCTCTGTAGAAGCTATTAGCCTTTCTCCAGGTCTGACCCAGGGCTTCCAAAATCTGAGAGATTTTCTCATTGTTTAGAGTGCTGTCAGCAATGATTCTTAAATTTAATAAATAAATAAACAAACAAAAAACCCCAGAACAACTAAAACACTGTCTAAAGTCCATGCTATAGAGAGATTATATGGCTTTGTACAGCAGTACAGAGGAAACCAACTATACAGGAAAGGCCTTCTTTAGCCACTGAGACTGCAAGGGTGTCAGAATAAAACTAAAATTAATATTAATCACTGTCAATAGTGTTGTTTGGCTTTAGCATTTTATCTGATGCAGAACAAGCAGAGATAAATAAAAGAAACCTGTTCATGACAGAGAGCTCTCCCAAATGCCCTGGTCAAGAAGAAATCAAGCCTGTTTGTCCAAATTTTTCTCATGCAACATACTTCGTGATTTTTTTTTCTGTTTCTCATTTTTGGTGAAAATCGGGCAATGCCATACAACTGCTTTTTGTATAATTGCCCAGGAGTCCTGTATGTGTTCATGTGTGGTCTGGCACAGTGTTTAAAATGAGAGGGACTGGATGTCTCAAACCTTCCTTTTCGAGTTTCCAGCTTTCTTTACTCTTCCAGAACAAATATCAAAAGCAATAACCAAATAGGTTTGGAGGGTTTGATTGCTTTTAAACTGTATTCAGCTCCTTTCATTGCAAGGACCAGAGTTTAATTGCTCATCTGACTGATAAAGAGACAAAGCTACGTGGTTGATCAATAGATCAAACTAGGTCAGGGCATTGGACTTGGAATCCATACGAATCAGGATTCCCATTCCAAGTTGGCAATAGGCATTTTGCATGACCCTGGAGAAATTATTTAGTATCTCAGGGGCCCCTGTTCAGTATTAGAAAAACAGGATGATAGTAATGAAGTATTATGAAGACATAATTCATTAGCACTTGCACAGGACTATAAAAGTGCTTTCCTGATGTGCTTTTAACTTCATGGGCAGGGTAGATTTAGTCAAAATCCAATTTATCCTCCAGAACATTAACGAGTCCAGTTCTCTTTGTGCTTTAAGAATAAGAACAGAACAGGTGTGGGGCAGGTTATGCTTTGTTTTTTCTGTGGCTGATTATTCCAGTTCCAATGGCAAAAGGCTTTTGGACATGAGGGACTCTGTCCTTGGATTGAATGGAACTGTGTATCATGCCAGCTACATGACTTTGTGCAAACAACTAACACGATTATGGTTTTATATTAAAAACAGTAATTCACAGTCACAAAAAAAAAAATCCACTCCCTGAAGACAGCTTAATACAAAGAGGCTGATTTGGTCATTGTGTGTTCTGGCAAACCTTTTTTAAAATTAGATATTTACTTTGTAATTTTTTTCTTTTTTTTTCCCTAAGGGTACTTCAGAAAAATAGTGGAGAGATGTATAAACGGGGTGTCTCCTTCTATAAATTCTCATGTAAACAGCTAGGCTCAGAAAACCCAGACAGACCTGTCTGCCACTGTGCTGGGCTCTGTACAAAAGCACCTAAATTCAGTGCATATTACAATTTAATTAAAATAAACTGCAATGAGTATAAGGAAATCATTGAAAAGCAAAAGGCAAAAGTCCTTGGAGATTATTCATATTTGTCACTTAGAAGCAATTTCAGCACAAGTAGGGGATTTCATGTCCTTAGAATAAGATAATATATGTAGGTTATGAAGCTGCTAACATCTTCCTATTAAGAAGTGATAGGCTCCATATCAGAAGAGGTTTTTTCAGAAGGGATTTTTTGTAGCTGGAACGTGTTTCCTGGGAATGTGAGCTGGGTATATGAAAGAGTCCAGTTGGCCTGCTACAGGTGGCCTTGTCCATTCCTGGAGAACTAATCTGAGGCAGATACTCAGTTTTGAAGAAGCAAGATAGTCCGATATCTCTACCTGAAACACATGAGTGATGAACACAACTTCTGACAGAGTGGAAACTCAACACAGGGCTTTAAAGTGTAGATTTGGGCTTAAGTCATTAAGCAGCACAGGAGCTTTAATATTAAATAATACTTGTTTTCATTTCCTGAGCTCAAGTGCTCACAGTTCAGTTGTAAAAATCCACTAATTCACAATATTGTGTTGTTTGTGTTTTTCAGGATAAGGGTGTTCTTAGTACAAAATCTTGCTCATGGCAGGAGGAGAGGATTTTAAAAAGGAGAGTACATTCATGCAGTATTCATTAATGGTGAATCCTTTTCCTTACTTTTTACCTAGAGCTTGTTTTCTCTTTAGAGAGGGATTCAAAGCTTATGTTTTAGAGAGAAAAATTAAATTCCCTGTTGGATTGGGATTGTGGGGGGAGTAGGTTGTTGGGGGTTTTTTTGTTGTTTTGTTTGGGTTTGGGGTTTTGGTTATTTGGGGTTTTTTACTTTTTAGATCTGCTTTCATCAATGCAAATACTTTGGAAAAACAAAGTCAGAGCTATTTAAGTTGCTTGCAGAGACAGACATCAGCAGGCTTGTAGCTTGTGTTTATCAGGGCTGTCGTGTGTGGCTGCATTTGTAACATCCAGCATGCACCAACAGGCCAAAGGGCAAATAGTTTAAAATGTGTTGCAATTTGACAGGCTGCTTCTTTTTTGTCCTCTCTTTAAAATGGAGTCAGTCCCAAGCAATCTGAATGGAGTCAGTCCCAAGCAGTCAGTCCCAAGCAATCTGAAGACAAGTGTTGTTTTATTCTTTTTCTCTGAAATTCTCTGTCCTGGTCTCAATGTAAAGGTTTGCTTTCAGTCCTGTGATGAATCTTAGAAACTCCAAGCAGCAAGTCTGTCCTAGAAAATAACATTATTGCAGTTATCTATGCAAAAGAGAAGCTGAAGTGGAATCGAAGTCATCCAGGCAATCTCAAGCCCTGAAACCTAATTTTAATCTTTCAGGGAGTGGAGAGGGATGCACAGATCTACTTACTCCAACATTAGACAAGCCAAAAAAGGCACATGTCATTTGAGACTTGAGCCTGTGGAAACAATTTGGAATGAAAATGTAGCAGGAAACTGCTTGCTTAATCATCATCCTTCCACATCTTCACTGAAGAAGAAAAGTAAAGTCAGATAAATCCAATTTGCCTGAGATTTTTCATGCATGCAGCTCCTGCTGTGAAGTAGAAAAATATTTCCTCTGCATTTGGAGAAGCCATGATAGCCTGCCAATGGCTAGTTTAACACCTGTAAGCCCACCCGGCTCTTAACCAAGTCCTGTGAATCCAGGCAGATAAAACAATCTTACTGCAAAGAGAGTAAGTTCAATTCTCATGGCTGTGCATAGCCTTTTATCTTCCACGCTCAATCCATTACCGTGTTTTCAGCATTTATTTCCAATATCATATCCAAATACTCTAAATTGAGAATTGAGATGTGTCTCACTATAGACGACCTTGCCTGAGAAGTAGGAATATCTTATTAACTAATACATATTTTTTAACAGTGTAGAGTGTTTCTTAAATAGTTGTGCTTATCTGTCATTGTGCAATGAAAAGGTACAATGATACCTGCATTTAATTAATGGTTTCACTAACTGTTGCATGATTTTTCTATTTTTTCCAAATAAAACTCTTCAAGGGCTGCAGATACTTTAACTTTTGGAAAAGGCAAAAGGGCAGAAGTGTGTGTTTTACACTGAAGCCTTCACCACATCTTTTATCTTTGCCTTTGTGATTAGGGTGCACAGTACATCACATAAAACTTCTTCCATTGTCCTTTTCCAGAGCTGCAAAATTTGCATTTCTGACTCTCTGACTTGCTCTGAAAAGAGCAAGGAATGTTAAACCAAGGAGTGTTGCTACAAACTGGACCAGCTGCAGTTGGGCAAAGTGGCAATCCATTGGTCATGGTGGGAGCTTTTCCTACTGATGGGAGGGGAAGGTTTATATGATCTAAGGGGTTGGTGCATGATTTCTACAGGAAAGGGAAACGTGTGCTATTTATAGTCTTTTAAATACTTCTTCAAATCCTGAAAAAAAAAAAACCCAAACCCCTTGTATGTCACCAATATATCTAAAAAAACCAATCACAAGAGAATTCAGGTATGTAAATATGCTGCAAAAAAAGGTGATGCTCACTCTATAGCCAGAGTAGAGGATCTATCCCACTGTGGAAACTCCTGAAAAATTTTCTCAAACAGTAAACTAATAGTTTCTTGCCAGTAAAAATTTTCTCTGAAATGCAAATAAATTTTCCAAGAAATGTAATATGGAGAAGCACAAGCGCTCTGCATCACTTCAACTAGCAATGGGAAAATAATATCTGGAAGTGAAAAAATTGAACTTTGGGAACTTTGTTTAACAATCATTTCTCTTCCTGATTGAAATAAATGTGCCCAAGGATTTAGCCCTATGTTCACTCTTCAGAGAAAGGGCTTTTACATTGATTTCTCTCAATAAGCATAATTTTTTATTTTGATGTGCAATTAGGGCAAATTCAAGTTTTTTTTCCCCAGCTTCTACTTTCACACAATGCCCCTTAATTAAACGCACTATACAGAGATGGCAGGTGACTTGACATGCAGGGCTGGGATTCTGCTGTGATCAGAATTAGAGCCACCGTTCACGCCAGCCAGCGACACTTTTAGGAAGAAAAAGCTGCAGAATTGAAGGTAAGAAAGCCAAAGCCCATAATGGCTCACTCCAGAGCGAGCTGGGGGAAGCCAGGCACTGGTAAGCTCTGAGCTGGGCTGTGCCGGGTTGTGGTCACATACAGCAAGGGATGCATCTAACGAACACAATCCAAATCTGAAACCCTAATTTGTTTGCATCTTGGTGTTCAACAGCAACCCTCAGTAAGTAAAAGGAGCCCCTGCTTGTTAGCCAGAGCTGTGCTAGCTGTGTTTAATGTGATCCCATTCCCTGCCCTGAATCCTGGGCAGAAAGCCAGCAGGGACCTTCAGCTCCTCCTGCGTCTTTGGGCACTCGCAGTTTCCATCGCCCTGATAATTCCTGCATCCTGTACCAGCGTGTTAATTCTCCAAGAACTCTGTAAATCCCTGTGTGGCCTGTTCCAGCTGGCTGCTGTGGAGCATGTGGATTTGCACGCGGACATGTGGACACCTACCTGCCTGAGAAATACTACAGCACAGCTTGACTTGAAATTTCTCATGCAAAAAGTGTCCCAAAGTATCTTGTATCCCAAAATAAATACTTTTCTGTGGCAAAGCAGGTGTGGTAGAGTGTGGAAGACACAAGGAAATAACTGTGGGGTTTTTTCTACTCTTCTCTAAGGGAGATGACAACTTCAGAAAGTGAGAGCATCCAAGGAAACTTGCCCAGGTGGCTAAAGATCTATTTAAAGTGACATTCCTGCCAAATTCTTTTAGACTCTTAAATTCCTGACCTGGTCAGGATTTCAGTTTCCTACTACTCGTATTCCAATTCCTCTTGACACTTAAAACAGAGAACGTACTCAGAAGCTTAAAAAGGAGACAGTGTTAGGCAAAGGGGAGACAGAGGTAATCTGAGCCCTTGAAAATGGGCTTTAAGGATAAAACAGGGCAACTTTCAAATTCTGAGATCAGATGGTATTCCAGCAGTATCCTGTTTTCAGATGCTACATGTTCTGCTGACTATAGGACAAGGATAGCTATGACACAGGGACTTGAGGAGCCTTGGAGAAAAACGCAGTGAGAAATACTTCTGGATTTGCAGGAATTTTTTTACTCTTTTTAAATGTATCCTGGCTGCCACAGTCCATATTTTCTTAGTTCAAAACTGTACAGTAGCTGTCTACAAACTGCTGTAAAGTGCAGTTACCTGTTATTGCCCTGTAAATAATTGAATAACCTCTTCCAGGCAACATGGTCAAGATGCAGATTTAATTTACTTACAGGCCAGTAGTAAAGATGGTTGAATCCACTTGGTTCACTGTCTGTGTCTGGAGGTGTTGCATACAGGTGCATAAATAGTTTACTGAACCTGTCAAATTCTCTGGCAGGAATGAGCATGCCCTCTGGTCTGCTACATGTGCTTATATGAAACACTTCCCCTTCAGTTCTCGAGCAGTAGGGAGTAATATATTTTCCAATATTTTTGTGGAAGTAGGTAAAAGAGAATGAATCACACAGTAGCAGAAATGGACGCAGAGTTTGACTTTCTGAGGTTATTTGGTGGGTTATTGTTTGGGGTTTTTTTCAGGGGGAAAATGTGATATGATGGGGTTTTTTTCTTTTTTGGTCTCTATGCTCCTCAGAAATTATATAAACTACTCATAAAAGTGATGTGTAGTTGTTTCTGCCTAAATTTGGACAGTAGTAGACAACAGGGCTGAAATGTTCCCAAATAGAATGTTCAGGTTGTGAAATGAAGCACAGGAAATTCAAAAATCAAACTAGATACTACAAAAATTCTCCCATCACCAAGGTGTGGGTTTGTCCCATCACTATTAAGGGGGTCACCTAAAAATGCTTTTTGTAGAATTAGTGCCATGAACAGGAGGGTGCCTCAAAAAAGAAACTAACTTGTATTTTGCTTAAAGCTGAAATCCAAAGTCAGTGACATCCCTTGACTAGTTACCTGAGCCTTTCAAAATCTTTCTTGCTTGATTTTCAAAGTTTTTATATTGTTTAAAGAAGAAGAAAATGCTTTAGACCCTGATCTGTACTCATTACAAAAACTTTAACTGATATAATTTCCACCTCAGGTCGGTTTGGTTTTAATTCATTGGTCTCTATTTTATTAGAAAATAATAATAATAATAATAAAAAGACAGATGAAGAGAAAAATAATTTAAGGGTGAAAAACATTGGAGGGAAGAAAGAAGAAAAACCTTCCATTTATGAAAAATGAATGAAATTAGGTATTGTCATCTGCAGATGTCCCATCATCGAAATTGCTTTTCCAGACTAATTAATAAAACCTGGATGCCACTAACATTATCATTATCCCCATTAACATTATCCCTTTGGAAAAAACGTGTTAGCAGCACAACTTTTCCAATTGGTGCCATTAAAAAAAAAGCTAAGATAATAGAAAAAAAAGAGCATTCCATTCAGCTATCATTCTCCAAGATATGAATGCTTTAAGGCCTGGTCACACATAATCAGTAGAATTCCTCTTTATTTTGGTAAGATTGTGGGTGTCTAACACACTCACATGCGCTGGCCGTGTCCTGGCAGTGTTCCAGAAAGGATAATGATTTCCCTATCTCAGTTCCCTCACAGTTTGGATTAGATACAGTATTTTTGTTGCTGTGGCAAACTCTTTCTGTGTCGCATGGCTGTGTGCTGTTAAACAGCTGTTGCTGTCCTCTGCAGGGATGGATGCTTTAAGCTGGGCTGTTTGCAGGAGTGCTTTAAGTGATTTTTAATGAAAAGCATAGAGGTGTTGAGCCACTGTGAAAAATGATGATATTTTCTTAGAAATTTCCTCTCTTTGGAGGTGAGTGAAGGTGTCCCTTTGTCCATATTCTTTGAACAGCCCGTCTGTCCCGTTTGTGCCTGCCCTCCATCCAAGGACAGCGTGGTTCCTTGCTGCAAAGGGACGGCGTGGCCACTGTCCCCAGTGTGTCCCCAGAACTGCAGCCATCACACGTGTGTTTCCATAACCCTGAGCAATAAAGACACGATAGTCCCAGACAAGACAAAGGGAAGCCAGAGCCGGAATCACAGAAATGATGTGCCCAGTGTCAGTGCCCAGTGACTTGCGCTGCTGTCAAGTTCCAAGGCAGCACTTCCAGGCTTGAAGTCTGTTAGTTTTGAAAATAACCTTCTTATCACAGAACCATGGAATAGTCTGGGTTGGAAAGGACCTTAAAGGCCATCTAGTTCCAACCCCATGCCATGGGGGCACCTTCCACTAGACCAGGTGAAAGCTCCATCTTGCCTGGGTTTGAACACTTCCAGGGATGGGGCATCCACAGCTTCTCTGTGGAACCTGTGCCAGGGCCTCCCCACCCTCACAGTACAGACAGGTATAAGAAAAGGCATTATATCTGTTTATAATAATGTGCAGCTAATATTTATAGAAGTGCCCCACACTACTTAACAGTTTGTCACTTGTGTTGCAAGCTTATGTAAAATCTATGGCTGCTGTAGGGCAAAGGTATAAAACTTTCATGAGTAATATAAAATATACAAAATGTTGTTGTTAATATTTAATACAATTTGCAGCAGTCAATGAGCACAATCAATGTTTATTAATTAAGTTGTTCTGTTGCCATAGCAGGTTTTGGTTTGGTTTTTTTGGTTTTTTTTTTTTTGGTGTATGTGTGTCTTCAGGGAGAATTTAGCAAGCTTTCTTGACCCTTTCCAAAAAAAAAAAAAAAATTGGCATGTTTAACAATAGAGTTGGCAATGTCTTACATTACTTGTTCTCTTTTTCTTCAGCGAGTAAACACAACTCTTTTAGTGACACCTTCTATTTAAACAGCACTACATGATAAGAGAACTGGGTTTGGGCCAGGGTGTTTAATAAGTTGTGTTGCAATTTGGGCTGTTTGTAGCAGCCATATTGACGCACTGCAGATAATCCAGCATTTGAGGGGTGGTTTTCTTTATTTTAACCCTACAGTGTTTATGGGGGTTGCAGACAGCAGCATGCAGGGTGGGAGCGGAATTTATGCCCCTGGGATCCATAAGATCAGGTCTAACAGCACCTATTTAATCAGGCCACGTACTGAATTGCCCCAAAATGCAGCATTTTGGCCCCAGCCACAGACGTTCCCGTGTTGATGTTCCCCCTGGAGCCTACAGTACCTTAGAGTGTTTTCTTTGAAATCACAGGCGGGAGGGAATGTCCCAACCCAACATTCTCACAGGACTGAACTGGTCAGAGCAGGATTTTAAGCAACCCCGCCATAGCTCGGATTGCTCTGGTTTATCAAGATTGCGTGCAAACCATTTGCCTTTGTAGTACTAAAGGGGCTGGTTGTGATGGAGAACCTGTGAGGGCCAGGGCCTGTTTCAGCAGCAGGTCCAGCATTCAAGTGAGTCCAGGAGGATATTTCTGTCACCTGAAGTACATGGTTAACCTCTCACTGTGGTTTTTATCTGTCTTCTCCACTTTCCTCCATGTTAGTTCTCTCTTAAATGAAACTAAATAGTTTTAAGATAATTTCTTCACACTATAAAATAGCTTAATATATCTTTCCAAAAAATGCTTTTGTGATAGTGTTTAATGCCACATCCAATATTGTATGTTGTCTGCAAAGTCCATCCATTCATTTTCATCTGTGTGCTGAACTGGTTGAGAGCTGTCCAAGCACATTTTCTTTCTGGTTTTTTTTTCCGCTAGACAATATTGAAGTCACCAGCTGCATTAGTACTGGAGCACTTCATGGTTTGGGTTTTGGGTTTAGGTTGGCTTTGTTTTTCTTCTTCAGAAATAAAAACCTTTTACAAAATAGAGCAAAGCCTTGCAAGCAGGGGTTCTGTAGCAGCCATGAAGTAGTTAAGTCATTAATTTATTTGTCTAATGCCTAAAATAAACATAAAAGCCATGACATTTTATTTAATTTGTCCTCTGGGCTAAAAATATCTTGAGGTTACCAGTGATCTTAGTTGTAATAAGTTTTATATATGTGTATCTCTGTATAACAGTGCCACATTATTTTGAACTATACTGCTAGGGGTTTATTGAAATATATCAACCTTATTGCTAATATTTCACAGACGGTTCTTCATTTCAGCAATATAGAATTCAATTTAGCAGAAATGTGATATTCCTCCTGAAATTTTAAATTCCCAGCAGATGTATAATTCAATTAAGTCCAGAAGATTAAAAAAATTGAAGTCATTCTCTATACATACACTCTTTCTGCTCAGTTCCAAAATAATGAAAAACTACAGCTGTTCAGTTTTGGTTCATCTATCGCTTTGTACAATTTTTATGGGTTTTATGTGTAATCACATTTGCAGAGAGAATTTTTATACAGCCTGCTCCATTTTGCACAGTTATTATCTTTCCACATTAAAAACAGATTGTAAAAACTGATACACAAGCCTTGGGCCCACTCCTTAAGGCAAGTAAAGCATGGTCATTAATCATGGGGGGTGCAGCGGAAAAGCGAGCTTGTAAAACTTAATTGTTCTGTTTCCTTGTGCTGCGAGATGGCCTTTGTCTCCTCTTCTTCCTTCCATCAACACACTTTTTTCTTCTTCTTCTTTTTTT
>VZRN01005169.1:1911272-1945172 GCA_013397935.1 Dasyornis broadbenti | reverse complement strand
TCTCCTCTCCTCTTCTCTTTTTCCCTTTTCCTTCCTTTTTTTTTCTCCCCCTCCCATTCACTGAAGATACAAGTATTATATAGTTGAATTGTGTGTCAGCCCCTATTTTTCCATCTCTTGTCTCTATGGCTTTTTACACCAGTTAATACAGTTTAACCAAATTTGATAGGCCCAGAGGTCTCAGATAGATTTAATTTCTGCCACTTCCATGAAAATATTGGGTGTTGCAGAGGAGAAGAAGTAGCCTCTACAAGGTAAAGTCAGTGTATCAACCTTTATTAGGTATTCAAAAATTTCCATGGGAGGGCAACTTTGACACGTAAATCAAAGGGTAACCAGGCACCTTTGGTTCTGCCACTCACCAAACTCCTTGTCTTTCTCCCACCTGTGTGTTCAGCTGGATCATAGGAGCAGATATGGCACAATTCTCTGTCTGAGCACCCCGTGGGGTCCAAGCACAAGGCAATGAACTATTCCCTAGTCCTGCTGGGCTACACCGTGTCTGGTACAAGCCAGGATGTGATCACTATTCATTATTGATTTTTCAGGTAGGCAGCAATAAAAAAAAAAATTGAACAAGAAGTCCGAGGGCAGTTGAAAGAGACTTCAGGGCCTTGGAAAAACTGGGTAAGGAACTAGGAGCACAAGTAGTGCTCTTCCGTATCCTTCCAATTGCAGGGAATGATGAGGGAAGAAACGGGAAGAGCCAGCAGATCAATACCTGGCTCTGAGCCTGGTATTTCTGGCAGAATTTGGGGTTTTTGATCATGGATCTGTTTGCACTACACAGTTGCTGGGAACAGTGGGATTACACCAGACTCACAGAGGGGAAACGAACGTTGCACAGGAGTTAGCAAGGCTTGCCAAAAGAAGTTTAAGCTAGATTTGAAGAGAGAAGGGGATGAAAGCAGCTCACAAGAGATAAGCCAGGGGTAGCGCACCAATGCTTGAGGGACAATGTGTTAGTGAGGCCCTTTGCTCTGCCTTCTCAGTGGAGGAAGGGGATGGAAATCTGTGTTAGAAACCATGGAAGTGCCTGAGAAGGGTCACAGAGGAGTTGGGGCTTCTCTCCACAAAGGTGGTGGGATCAGAAGCCCAAAGGAACAGCATCTGCACCAACACCTGCAGCATGGGCAGCACACAGGAGGACATGGAAGGCAGGGAGCAGCAGGAAAACTACAACATAATTGCCATAACAGAAACATGGTGGGGTGACACTCACAACTGGAGTGCTGCAATGTATGGCAATAAATTATTCAGAAAGGACAGACAAGGAGAGGTGATGGGGTGGGTTAGGAGTGTTTTGATTGTCTGGAGCTTGGTGATGACAGGGTTGAGTGTTTATGGGTAGAATCAGGGGAAAGGCCAACAAGGCAGATATCCTGGTGGGCATCTGTTCTAGGCCACCCAACCAGGATGAAGAGAGAATAAAGCATTTAATAAGCAGCTGGGAAAAGTCTCACAATTACTAGCCCATGTTCCCCAGTCATAGGGGACTGCAACTTACCCTGGTGTACACCAGAAATAAGGTACAGCAGAGAGGAAGCAGTCCAGGAGGTTCCTGGAGTGTGTGGAAGAATTTCCTGACACATCTGGAGATGAAGCCAACTAGGAGAAGTGCCCCTCTGGACCTGCTGTTTGAGAAGAGAGAGACACTGGTGGATGATGTGATGGTCTGAGGCCATCTTGGGCGCAGTGATCACAAAATGATAATTTTAGATTCTTGGAGTAAGGAAGGTGGTCAGCAGAATTGTTCTGGAGGGCAGGCTTTGCCCTATTTAGGATTCTGGTTGAGAGAGTCCCTTGGGAAGCAGTCCTGAAGAGCAAAGTTGTCCAGGAAGGCTGGACATTCTTCAAGAAGGAAATCCTAAATGCACAGGAATGGGATGTCCCTATATGTCAAAAGAAAAGCTGATGGGGAAGACTGGTCTGGCTGAACAGAGAGCTTTAGCTGGAACTCAGAGATAAAAAAGAGAGTTTGTGACCTTTGGAAGAAGGGACAGGCAATGAGGGAGGACTAAAAGGATGTTGTGAGGTTACAGAGGGAGAAGATCAGAAGGGCCAAAACCCAGTTAGAAATTAATCTGGCTACTGCCATAATAGACAATAAAAATGTTTCTATAAATACATCAGCAGCAACAAGAGGACTGAGGAGAATCTCCATCCTTTATTGGAAGCAGTGGAAAATACAGAGATGAAGAATAAGGAAAAGACTGAGGTATTTAATTCCTTCTTTGCCTCAGTCTTTAATGGTAAGATCGTCCCCCTGTACTTGGCACTGGTGAGGCTGCAACTCAAATTCTGGGTTCAGTTTTGGGCCCCTCACTGCAAGAAAGACATTGAGGGGCTGGAGCGTGTCCAGAGAAGGGAAAGGAGCTGGAGAAGGGTTTGCAGCACAAGTCTGATGAAGAACAGCTGAAGGAGCTGGGGGGGCTCAGCCTGGAAAAAAAAAGAGGCTCACCGGGGACATTCTCAGTCTCTACCAGCCCCTGACAGGAGGGTGGAGCCAGCTGGGGTTGGTCTCTTCTCCCAGTTAACAAGCGATGGGACAGGGGGAAATGGCCTCAACTTGCACCAGGGGAGGTGTAGCTTCAATGTTAGGGGAAATTTCTTCCCTGAAAGTGTTGTCAAGCACTGGAACAGGCTGCCAAGGGCAGTGGTGGAGTCACCATCCCTGGAGGGAATTAAAAGACATGTGGCACTTGGGGACATGGATTAGTGGTGGGCTTGGCAGCTCTGGGTTAATAGCTGGACTTAATAATCCTAATGGTTTTTACAACATCAACAATTCTACAACATAAAATGAGTGTGAGCTGTAGCATTGCTACATTGAACACAAATTGCAGTTGGAAAACTAAATCCAGAGTCACTTATTATTTCTGGATGTGACTTCGGAGATGGGGAGGGCAAGGAAATGCCCCCACTTAAATGGTCTGTGCGCTTAAAGTGGTTGAGCGCCGGAGCGGGTCAGACAGGCTGGTGCTGCCTGTGTGTGTTTGCAGTGCCAATTAATTACATCTCTTTGTAGTGTGGTAGTGATTTCATCCAGGGGAAATGAAAGAACGTGCAGTTAAATAACCCTCTGTGTGTATATGTAATTTCTGGAGCTTCCTGTGAATGCTAATACTGTGATTGGACAAGTTATTTCTCAGCTCCTGCAACCACCCAGCAGAGTAGAAGTTTTGTGAAGTTCTCAGTGATTTTTTCCTAGTGAAAACACAGGGGGCTAGTGAAGGCATGATCTGGTTTTGTTTATTTCTTCAAATCCTAATCATTGGATAAAAACCTTTGTTTGTTTTCAGGGAAATAATAGGGAGAAGAAAGATCCACAGCTTGTTAAAAAAATAAGAAGTCTGAAGGTATTAATTCTTCTTGTATGTAAACTCAACTCGAAAAACAAACCTAAGCCAGGGAAATATTTCACTCTGAAATCTATGGCTTTTTTTGTTTTTCTCTACTTCTGGCTGCCATTGTGTGGGATGGTGCCTGTTTGGAGGTGTTAATCTATACATAATGAAATTTCAGAGAACACACATACTATATCTGTAGCGCTCCAACTGTTCTTTGAGATCCCTGTGAATGCATCTCACATAATAACCAAAGGAAACAGGGAAAGCCTGTGATTAGAAACCGAACAAGTAGAGCCTATTTAGTGATAGCTTAAAAAGCTACAATTCACATGTGCTGGCTTGCTTTATACAGCTCAACAAGACAGATCTGGGCTTTTGTTGGTGTAAAAAACACTTTAAAACAGAGTACAGGAATTTATGATTTCCGTGGCTCACTTTGAAAATTGATCTTTTTCCAATGTTTTTCTTTTTTCTGACAAAAATTCTTTTTCGAAGGATCAAGCTCTCTTATACTTGCTAGTTTAATCTTTTTTCTCCACTCTATGTCGGTGATGTGGGAACCTTTCAGATAAACAGCACTGAAAGATTAAAACCATTAACAGCATATCTAATTCCTGTGCTGAGTCCTTATCAGAGAGTCATACATAAAATTACTGACTGTTCCTTATGTACCAGCTTCATGCTTGGTCTTACTTTCTGGGACATTGTGTGTTTGTCACTTGCTGAATAGGCGGGAAGGTGCAGTCTGTGTCAAAACAACTTCTATCTGAGCAGTCTGCGGCGCACAGACATGAATATGAGAATAGTAAGAAGTAATTGAAGTGCCAATTTGTTATAGCTGAATATTGCAATATATTGGTACTTTGTGCGCTAGGTTGTTATGTATATTCCAGGTTCACTGCTGACATGGTTTGGGGGGAAATTGGGCTTTATGAAACAGCCCTGATGTACTAAAAAAGTTTTGTGAAATGGATAAAATACTTGTGTTTGAATTTTATTGATTGATAGAGGAGGTGAAATATGAAACTGTATTTCTGGAGGCAAGTGTATGAAGACAGATCAGAATTGCCAGAATAAAGCAAGCAGGGGAAGAGGAATATGATGTAGAAGGCGAGTGAAAAAGCAAGAGGAGGTGACTGTGAACTGAGTACTGGGAGTAAACCAGACTAGAAGAGATCTAAAAATAGAAGAAATTAAAAAGGCACATTATTGGAAGTAAAACAAGGAAGAGCCGCTGAGATTTCTGTCAGGAAAAGATGTGGAAGTATGGAGATAAACTTCAGCAGTGGGAGGGAAAAAGCAAAAACATCATTCGACTTGCTGGGTTCGGGGGGGGAGGTGGGTTTGGATTTTATTCCCTTTTTTATTGAAAAAGATGGGCAAAATCTTGTGCATGTAGATAATATTGGAGTATGAGGAGAGAACTTCAAAAGCTGACAGATGATAATGTAACTGTCACTGTTGTGCATATGGAGAGATGTCTCTGGAGTTTATAAAAGTGATTCTAATTTCTAGTCCTCCCTATTTAAAATACAAGCGGTTTAGAAGCCTTCTGGCCTTAGTGTTACCGTGGGGTGTGGATTTGGTGTTCACTCAAGGTGTGTTACGTGTGAGAGTCACCACCAAGAACTTCCTGAAGCATCTGGGGTTCCCTCAGAGGTGTCTCCTGCAGTCCTGGAAAGACCTGGCCCCGTTTCACTTATGAGATCTGACGAGATCGTAGCCTGGGGTGGGAATGGCTTCTGCAAAGAGCTCCACAGAATCAGGGAATAGGACAGATTGGGGTCGGGCTGACAAGATTTAAGTTGACACACATTTCGTGAAATGAAAAGGTCATGTTTCAATGGAAAAGGAGTGGGGGTTTTGTTTGTGGGATTTGTCTTCTGGCTCGAATTTCACTGATGCCAATCCGGTACAAAAATGTAAGTGAATGTGGCCAACCCTTGGATAGCAAGGCTTTATTAAGGATTTCAGGTGGTTGCAACTCATTCATCTGATATGTTCCAGTTGTTCAAATAGGCCAGTGCACTCCACACCTCCCACGCCCTCTGTATATGAGGAGTTTTGCCCATGGCTCCATAAACTAATAATATCTAAGAAAGCCTTGCACCTCTCAGCAGGATGGCAGAGCTGCTCTGATTCCCCTCCTTCCTGAAGAATTGAACTGGGGGAAAATGTCCCTGTCCTTTTGTCTTTACTATAAAATTTTAAACTTAAACAAGTAAAGATTTTAAATAGGGTAAAGCTTCAATAAGGAAATTTTTACTTCTATTGAAACATTCCTTGTTTGGTTCTGGGTATTTTTTCCTATTGGAACATTTGCAGCATCACCTCAAAGCTGTAGCTGTGCCCTGTGCTGTCTGTAAATGCAACAAAAAGAGTTGCTTCTGGCACAAAGAGACTATAATTTATATATAATATAAAGCAACTGGAGGGAGTTCTCACTAATACAGACTCCCCATCTGGAAATAAGCTGTTGTTGAGCTGTCTGCTATGGACAGGAGGGTTGGGCTGGAGGTTTCTGTTCTCTGCATTCGAGAATGCTTTTAAAGGACTTCTGCTGATTGTTATTTTCATTCTTCTCAGTACTTTTCTCTTTGGCATTGATTTGTTTACAGCTCTGTGAGTTGCACCCAATTTCCACCTGCCATGGAGGTGCAATGATTTAAGCTGGATCTCACACGTAAGGAATCCCTAATACCAGCTGGAATACAGCACCCCCTACGGTGTATCTATTAAGACCCTTAACTCCTATTTCTTCCCCCGTGCAGCTGGTGTGGTCACTGCAAGACCTTGGTATCAGAAAGATAAATCTTCAGTTTTCCTAAACACACGTGTTGTGATGCCATTCTTGGAACAGATGGAAGCTATTTCCTCAAATGGTATTACTGACTAACATGGCAGTAAATTCTTCCACTTACACTGCAGTGCTCCTTCCTGGAGGGGCAAATAAGCACTTCCATTTGTGCCCTCTTTGATCAGAGCAATCAGCCTGTCCATAGCATCTAAAGATGCGCATTTCCCTACTCAAGTGAATATCATAGCAGCAAATCTCCACTCCACGGGCAAATGAGTTGTGCCAGGCATTTTAATGACAGGGTAGGTTAGCCAGGTTATAATTGTCTTTAATTTGCACTTGCAGAAGCTGTAACATTTACCTGAACATGGTTGGCACTGGGAGAAGGGGAAAATTATGTCTCACTTTTGAAAAAAAATCAAAGAAACAACTTCAGATCTCATATTTGAAACAGAATATCCTGCTGATTGACCACGCACATTGGTAGCAGTAGGATTTTTTTGATCCATAGAGCTGAGTGATCGCTGCAAGTAGTGAACACAAAAAATTAGTTCCATGGTGGAAAGCTTATACTTTTGCTTTTATTTTATCTTTTATTTTTTCTTTTTCAAGAGCATTTCAGAAGGCTCAGCCCTTCTCCCTGCTGAATGGCACATTGAATCCCTGCTCTTTGCTCCATTGTCCTCAGAGACTTGGAAAATTTTTTAACTGAGGTTATCTGAGGTTTTGTCTAGTTTAGTTATTTTTAATAATGAAAAGAAGAGACTGCCCTTCCCTTCCCACCCACTATTGCACCATTTTACAGTAAAATATAATTTCCTTCTTGAGTGAGAAATGGGTGATGAACACCATAACTAGTGCAGGTCTGCGCACCAGTCCTGGCACTTCTCATGAACTTGCAATCCAAGACTGTGTTTTCTTTTCTGTTGTGTCTTGCAAACTTCACCTCTTCCTTTGCAGAAGTTCTTGCAGAAAATACCTATGGCTTCAATTTCATCCTTACTGCTGCATTTTTTTTGTTATTTTTCAGCTTCTGCAGTGAATGGCTTTTGCTGTCAGTGTTTCTGTTCTGTAGGAGGGAACTGTGGGTGGTTACAGCTGTAACGTGTGCTCCATAATCTCAAAGCATTTGTTAAAAAATTTCCCGTTTGCTCTGTTTCAATTTTTAACCAGTTGAGTGGCGCATGCCGGTGCCCTGGGGTAGCCTTGCTGCTCAGGCATCACAGGCTGAGCTGCATCTCACCAACATTCGGAGCACTTGCCAATTGCAGCAGGACCCCACAAAACCCAGAGCCTTCAAAGAGAGGATGAGATGAGGGAGGGGGGTTGTATTTTAAGCCCAGTAACCAGTGCGGGTGGGAGAGAGGCTTCAGGAGGGAGACTCCTGAAGATTTGATTTTGTGTTTGGTTTAATTTTTTCCCCCCTAATCTTCTGGCCAGCCAGTCCACAACCCACATTTCTGCCGAAGATCCTGAGGGCATATTAGAGGAGAGTGGGAGTTGTCTTTTTGGTAGCCAGCAGCAGAAGGGCCTAAGTATTGATTGGGAAATGTGTGAGAAAAGCAGAAGGCATGAACAGCAGGCGGTTTGGATGGGAAGAGGCATTTCAGATTAGGGGAGAGGAGGAAATAGACCACTGTTTGCCTTGGTTTGTATCCATCCGAGCATTTGAGAGCATGTGGATGTTATGTCCTCATGTTAACACTCTCCACAAGCCCTGTTTTTAAATTTTCTTGTTGTGATGTGATATTTGCAACACACATTTCCTTGATACTGTTGTTATAGAGACATTTCTCCTCTCCTCGTGCCAGCTATTAAGAGCCATCATGTGCAACGGCATTTCAGTTTATTCTTCTCCTGGCATTAGCAGAGAACTTTCTTCTCTTTGTAAATGTTGAAATGTTTTGCAGCTTAGATATAAATATAGCAAAATCATATCGCTTTAGTTCCAGCATCTGGTAGGATCACTTAAATATATAATTGAGTAAAATTTAGAATTTAAACAGCAATTTTGCCACTATTTTGTTACTTTAAAACCAAAAAAAAGCCAACTTTTTTTAGTCATGATATGGATAAACAAATATCTTCTTTCTTTCAAACTAAAAATAGATACAAATTCGGTCTCTTTTTCTCAAATTGCTTGCAATTTGTATTAGCAGTGGCTTCAAGATTTGGAGTGTGGATCTGCCTATTGAACAGTCTGTGGATTAATGGATATAGGATCATGGGCTTTGTCAGGGAGACAAGACAGACATGAAACCCTGGTTGCCTCTTGTTTACTATTATGGGTGTTCACTTTTGATAATCTGGTAAAGAAGTGAATGCCAGATGAAATGTGTGTTAGTCTCACCTGTGTGCAGACAGGTCCCTGCAAAGCTGGGCATGCATCAGGGATAGAGGCATCAGCTCTCCACACTGCTAAAATTGAGTATTCAACCCCTCTCTTGAGAGAGTACATGGCAGAGTTGTGGTGAGTTCTAAAATTGAAATAGAAGATCTCTTCATTCTCTCTATTTTTTTTCCCCTACGTTTTTGTTCTTTCTCCTTTTTCCAATCCCTTGTCTTTTGGAGGAGTCTTTGGACCCAGAGGCTTTTGAAAACGTCTCAGGTTTTGTCTTTTCAAATCTGGTCTCAGTTTCAGTGCAGAAGTTTTGTTCAAGCCCATCAGTAAGTACTAAAGTGTGTTCAGGAGAGGAGGCTCCGTAGAGGAAGTTTGGAAGCCCTTTTGTGAACTAATTATGAGTTTAGTATCTCAGTCTAACCTTCTGAACAAAGACTGTCAGGCATCTCTATTCCCTTTTGCAAAGTAATTCAAGCCTTCAAATTCCCTGTTTTTATTAAATCAGTTGATGAAACTTCTGTGATTCTCTGCAAGGAAACATTTATTTATCCATATAGAATGAGCCTGCAGAGCTGGGATAGGGAAATTACTCTCTTTCAGTCTCAGAGCTCCTCATTCAGTAAGTTCCTCTTTGCAAGGGTGAAATATTTGCATTAGTCCTGGTTTGTAATTTGAATTTCTGTGTAAAAGTAGTAAGACTGTTGTTTGGGAAAACAACTGAGCCTTATCTAATTTCATTGTTTTTTTCCTCTGGTGACTTGCAGACTGAAGTCTTACATGGGAGATCTGCAGCTGTGTCTGGAAATAAATGTCATTAGTCCCTGCTCCGAATGCAGCTATTTCGAGGGAAGATCTTCTTGCTAAACAATGTCCATGCTAGAGGTTTCTGCTGCAGTTGGAAGCCTGTTATATTTGTTAAAAACGTGCAAAGGGTGGGCCCTGATGCAAGAGCTTCATCTGAAGTTAATCAAAGCAGATAACGTAGGCAAAGGATGGATAAGCCACTGCAGGCTTCCCAATCCCAGTGATATAGATTACGTTGTTCTTAAACAACACAAAGGCTTCCCCCTCTGGAAGAGATGCCCAGTAGAAAAAGAAAGCTTAACATGGCTTGGTGGTTGTAGTTTGCTATCTTTTTGCATCACAACACTTATTTTACAGTGTTCCAAAAAGACACATTACAGAGCGAGAGAATTTTACATGCCATATCTTCATTTAAAAGCTGTGGCACGCATTAAATTTAATTACTCTCCTTCTATGGCTTAAATTGAGGGCAGCTTCAAAAATGAGGGTGGCTTCTATTAAACTTAATTACTTTTCCCTGCAGTCTGCATGGTTAGTAATCACCAGAAGATTCTAAACAAAGATACAGTAGAGAGATTCTTTTATGAGAATAGGGCTGGAAAGTAGCCTATAAAATATAGAGAGATGCCAAATACCTTTTATATCCAGCTTTAATTTTATTATTGTTATAGTTAGCTAGTGCAATAATAATAATAATAATAATGTTTCAGCGTGATTAAGAAGGTATTGGTGGGGAAGGGGTGTTAGTTGGATTTGGTCTTTCAGTGTTTAAGCAGTGAATTCTTCAATTTCTTCAAGTTCTTTTGCAGATTTACAGGGTGAAAAAAGGTTAATAATAGAATTTTTTTACAATGTGTTCTATTGACTATAGATGGCAGATCTGACAGTTAAAATGAAAATTGGTCCAGAAGAAACTAATTATTTGAGATGTTATAGGGATGTATAATTATATTCACCTTTAAAAAAAAAAAGGGGGGGGGAAGTTTTATTACAACTGTGCTTTTTAAAGAACAAGTGGAGAAATAAAAGCAGTAATTGTTCTTAATTATAGCTAACTGTAATTGCACACGACTGCAATATGCAGCACATCACCAGCAGATTAAGAGATCCTGGCATACATGTAGTGTGCAGAGCAACTTTGAGCAGAGGTGCAGTTTTATGAATATAGTTGCGTATAATTTAAGTCTGCTACTTCGAATTCCGTCCGTATTGATTTGATTTTATTTTTACGGCTATTATGGCAAGATAATTGTCAGCTGGGAAGTGCTGCAGCAGTGATTTGTCTGTTACAAACGAGTCAAAAACATTCAAAAGGAAAACTTGTTTTCTTTTACACCAGTGATGTGGTGTGACCAGGGGAGATTTTCTCAAATGCCCTTGTGTATCTCCTGGTGCAGATAGATGGCTAGCAGGACTTTTTTTTTTTTTTTTAAGCATCTCAATATAATCAGTATAAGCTCCCGAGGATTCTGCAGCATGGTTGAAAATCTTTGTTAGCAATCTACCCACAAGTTTTTTAGATTCAAACCCCTCGAAAATGTAACCCGTGAGTCTTTAAACAATGCGAAAATGCTGCTTTGAACAAAATTCAGAAATGAGAATGCCTAAAGGTAGACTCTGATTTCTTCTCTTGCACCCGAATTACAGCCTCACTTTTTTCTCTCAGCTGAGTGCAGGCAGCTCCTGTTTTTGAGTGCAGCCTTGCCTGTAAAACACGAAGCTGTTGTTACATAGTGAACTAAAGAGGGAGTACAGATGCTTAAAGGAGGCTGCTGAGCTTCAAAACTACTGGCTGCATCTCCTGCTCCAAAACAGATCATTACTGAAAGAGCAGGGGTCAGTGTGCACCACGTTATCGATGAACGTGTGCATGGTCTTGTGATGGTAATTTCCACATCTCTTTAGTACTTCAGATGCTTTCAGCCTTTGTCTTGATGCTCTCCCATGTTCCCAACCTGTTTTAGCTGTTCCTTTTACCCAAAAATAAATAAAGCCCATCTGTCACTGAATGCCTTCTTTCCAAAACAGAGTTTTGCAAAATGTTTCAGTCTTGGGCCAGCAGCAGAGTTAATTTTGCCTAAAACTTGGTGGACCAGAAGGGATCCTTTGAACTGCTGAGATAGGGTTGGTTTTTTGCCCTGCTTGCTGGCACAAGCTATAGCCCCAGTTGAAAGAAGCTGTGCTTCTAAACTTTTTAGGCTTTGTAGTTTGAGAAAAGTGTGCATGCCTACCCCAAATCAGCAGAGAAGGCTCTCTGAAAGAGCTGCATGCTTTTATAAAAAGGGGTTTCACCAAGATGGACAATAATGCACAAGAAGTGAGTGGCAGATATATTCAAGAGTGAACAGCAGCATTAAGGAATTGGGTGAAATCACTCATAGCAAAAAGAAAAGGTAAAATTGATAGCTGGGTACACAAGTAAAATGCCAAGGTGTAAGTATAATAGAAATTAAACTCATTCCTGCAGGTAACAATGAGAAATCAAAACTTGTTGTTTTACTGCGTGGAGAATCTCGTGATAACTGGCATTTTCTAAATAAATCATTCACTTCAAATGGCAGCACTGTAGCAAGAAATTTATCTACTACAGGGCTGCTAATAAGCAAATGTGAGCAGTATTTCTTGACAGCAAGCTGTGATTGTTTTTTAATAAATCTGTGTTAAGTAGGAAAGGAATAAAAGCTGACACCCAAATAGCAACCCACTTTGGCTCCTGTTTTCTCGCTCCAAGTATAGACGGATGCATTGACCCAGATCAGAAATTCTTGAAGGATAATTCTGGTTAGTAGGAGCCAACATGGAATCAAATGTGTATACATTTGTGTATGTGTTCCCAGAAAAGCTAATGATACAATTGCACATGCTGAACATGTTCCCCACTCCTCTTTGTTAATAGTGTTGCTTATGCTCTGCAATAAACTATTATTTCTGTGCTATTTCTGTAATTACATTTAATAATCATCTCTCACAGTCCAATAGTATCAAATGTAGGAGTCTTTTCAACAAACTATGATAAATAGCTCCTTGCCGAACTGTTGTACTTGAGGAAGCTTTATGGCTCTCTTTGTAAGATTTGTCATTTTCTTAATGCAGCTTCAAAAAGCTTCTGAGCTTTGTTATGGACTGTCACTGTATTTTTCCCTTCCCCCTCTGCCTGCGAGTGTAGCTGGGTAAATGAAGCTTAATGTGCCATTTCCAAGCACTGTGACACTCCTCCAGGGCTGGTTACATTTACCATTGCTGAAGTCTAAATAAGTGAGTTTTAATGAGCAGGAATGGTTGCTAATAGCCGATTCAGGTACTTAGTAGTCCATGTTATTTAACTGTGGTAGAATTACAGAACATAAATGGTCTGATGATTAATAGATGAACCTGCTACATATTGCAGCCTAATAGTTTTTGCCATTAAAGAACTATCTTAACATCTTCTGGTTTGGATCTGGTTGGGGAGAAAAGGGCTTGCTTGTAATTTATATTACTGGTAACTCACACTTTAAAACACTTTATAAAATAATTTCACAACACCATCGATATATTGTTCAGTAACATTTATGAACTTGTTAGAGAACAATGGTACTTGTGTACTTCAATTTCCTGAGGTGTACAGCTCAGCAGATTTATTCTTTCTGGTTAGGGTTGTCAAAAATAAACTCAACCCATCCTTTTAAGGTCAGGAATAAGACAGGGAGTTAGATCTTAATCTCTTTTCTTCTCTGGGTCCATTAATTTTGGGCAGCGGTAGACAGACCAATAAGAACAAAACTTGACTGTTTTTTTAAATGTCTGATTTGTGGAGGACAGGTGGCAAGAGGGAAAAAAAAAAGAGGCAAAAAATAACAGATGAACAACAAATGAGCAAGAATGAAGAAATAATAGCATCCAACATCTGCTGCAGTTTGTGCTGAGATACTCCAGAAGATACCACAGTATTTATGGAAATAGTATGAGGACTGTTTTGAACTGCAGCTAATAGGACACAGACTCATGGCTGGCAGGCTTACTCAGAGTCCTTTCTACATTTTTCCTATTCCATCCCATGTTTCACCCTGGTATTGCTGTATTTTAGATCACGAGGAGGAGATGTCAGGACAAAAAGAAGCTAAGAAGTAAATTTACCCTTGACTAACAACTAGGAAAAGGAAGTAACTATTCCAGCAGGTGGATGAAAAGACAATATGGACAGATGTCTGAAGGAAATGTTGGCTCTACTCATGCTGCAGGTAGACAAGCTGTTTTCAGCAGTTCCTGTATTCATCTGATGAGAACTCTGCTAAAGAAGAGCAGGCGTTGAATGCTTCTCTAGAGGCAGGGTAAAGGTAGTGGCAGCTTTTATCAGAGCTGGTTTCTGTTTCCATAGCTGGCAGTGTAGGCAGGGGGTTTGCATCTGCCCGTGGTACAGTGTGTGGCCATGCTCAGCATCCCTCCTACAGTGTGCAACTTCAGCAGGAGTTGACCTTGTGGGATTTCTGGAATTTGCTCTTTCTGAGTGGAAAAATACAGCGAGAGTGCACTGCTCTCAAAAGTGAAAGTGGGAAGAGCCTGCCCCCCACCTAAAGCCTGGATGTTTGTGGGATTTTCAGGGGGGTTATTGGGTTTTGGGGTGTTTTGGGGGGATTTTTGTTTATTGGGTTTTATTTTGTTGTTGTTGCTCTTTTATTGTTGGGCGCTTTTTTGTTTTGTTTTTTGTGGGGTTTTTTTGGTTGGTTGTTTTTTTGTGGTTTGGGGGGTTTTTTGTAGTTTTGTTTTTGATTGTTTGGGGGGTTTTTGTTTTGGTTTTTTTGCTTTTTTTCTATTTGGGGTTTCTTTTTGGTTAGTTGGTTGGTTGGTTGGTTTTGTTTGGGGTGTTTTTCCCTGGTAGTTGCCAATGCCATTCCTGTATTTTGTCATACTGAATTGGGCAAACAAGACCATACCCTTCCTAACTTATGTTCTCCCAAGGTACCTATACCTTAGCACTGTACTCTAGAAATCCTTCAGCTTCACAAAACTTCAGAGATTCTCAAAAGCCCATCCCAGCCCAGTCTGCATTGGGTAAGAAGATGAGTAACTATTTGAATACATAATAGCTGAAGTATCCAAGTTGTTTAGCTTCAGTAAAGTATTTTGAGACTGGGATGAGACGCCATTTCCAAGCTTGGCATTTCTGGGCGGAGAATCAAGAGTTACTTCTCTGAAACAATTTTAAATAAAGCTTCCAAACTTTTTGAGTGGCTAGAAGGTTGTATATATTAAGTGAAAACATCTGACACCAGGGAACACCAGGATTTGGAACTGTTGGCATTGTGAGATTTGTGAGGGGAATATGGGCAGGAAGAGTGAGGTGTGGGCATTGAATAGAAAACAGTTGTTAGGGTGGCTTTTTCTTTTCGGCATTCATCGCTGAAGACATCCACATTTGACCCAACCAATGGCTCATCATAAGGACTCTTGTGTAAATTGTACACATAACTGGGCCTCTCACCCTACACAACTATGACAAAATCTTAAATATCAGAAGACACTGAAGCACTGTACAACATGTCAGAAACTAAGGAAATAATCTAGGCTATCACCATCTATAGATCTTGAATAATTTCTATGTCTTTCTTTATGTATCTCATGCAACCTTGTGAATGTCTGACTTATTGGGGTTGCCCAGCCTGGAGAAGAGAAGGCTCCACACAGCCCTATACCACCTTCCAGTACCAGAGAGGATCTACAAGAAAGAGAAGGAGGGACTCTTTATTGGGGAGTGTTGTAACAGATTTAAACTGAAAAGGGTAGATTTATATCAGATATTAGGAAGAAATCCTACCCTGTGAGGGTGGTGAGGCCCTGGCACAGACTGCCCAGAAGAGCTGAGGATGCCATATCCCTGGGTGTTCCAGGCCAGGTTGGATGGAGCTTGGAGCTACCTGGGAAAGAAGGTTCCTTTCCCATGGGATGACCTTCCAGCCTAACCATTTCATGACTCCATAATTCTTCTGTAGAATTAGCACATGGCCCAGAATTTTCCTGCAGTTCTATATTTGTACAGCTAGATTTGACCTGAAGTTGCTGCTGAGACTTTGGGTGCGATTCCCCTCCTTTCCTTGGCACAGTGAGAAGAGCTGGTGGTAAAGTCACACCGCACTGGCAGCAGTGCAGCGAAAGCTACAGGTCAGTCAAATACCGAACGTGTGAGATTTTCTGCCCTGGGAGATTACAGCAGGTTCAACAAGCATATGGGGAGGAACATCTGCTCTGTTTTGGATGATCTTTCTTCTCATTTTGGAGAGAGACAGAGGGTATTTTCCTCCTACAGAACTCCCTGAGGCAGTTGCCTGTGCATCACTTCTTTCTCTTCCTGTACTAACAGGGTGAGGGTGTTGGAGTTGGTACCATGGTGGGTTCTCCCCCATGTTCTTCCTGCTGCTTGCTGTGTCCTAGAGAACCAAATCCTGTACCCATGGTGCTTTTTTTTTCTTCATTTCCAAGCCATTAACTTTCAAAATGCACCACTTGCCTGAGAAAACACATGGCAACAGCCACATCCATGAAAGCAGGCTCTGACCTTGGAGCAAAGCACCAGAGTGGGATCGTTCTTCATTTCCTCTCCATGCCCTGGCATTTCTCCCTGATGACCCTGGGTGAACCGCATCCCATCCGTGCCCCCATTACCAGTCTCTAAAATGGACACTGCTGTGTTTCTTCCACCTATTAATTTTTATCTTGCTCTTTAATAACAGAGCAAAAGAGGTATGAGAGAGATGTTTCGTCTGATGTCCTTGGTGGGTAGTTAGATAAGGGTCCAAGATCTTAGCTGGGAGTTGTAGTTAAATTGCAAGGAGTGAAAATTTGGCCTGAATTATGCTTTAAATTGTAGGTTACAATAATGCTGTCTTCCAAGATGCTGGGGTGAAGGTTAAATCAAAATTTAATTCTATATAAAATTTAGAAAATAGTCACAATGATGAGGGCATATTTTATTTGAGGTATTATTTGTACATAGGGTGTACACTAGACTTGAACAGTTTTGGTCGCAGGTGGTTATCACTGAATAAATAGAAACTTCTTTCCTCATACCTAAGGAGGAATAAAAAATTAAGAAGTAGCAAATTTAGAATAGTGAAAAATGCGGCTTTTAAAAATAATCGTGGGAGAAAAACAACAAGCATGTTTGCTCATGTCCTTTATCTCAGTCAGCTAATCTTGCAGAATGTCAGCTTGCATAGAAATAGATTTTTACATATGAACTTGTTACATCACTTCCTAAAAAAAGAGTATTTAGCTTGTACTTAAATAGCACATTCAGAGACTGTTTATGCAGAATTTCTGCTGCAAATGTGTGATCCTTGTTAGGTAGCTAAGCTCAGTGTGAAGCTTTAAAATGACATTGTATTTATTTGCTGCTTACTGTGTGAAAGATAAAATACTTCCAGAAGTATCAGTTTGAAATCTTGATAGTTTTTAATAGTTTAAATGTTTTAAAAGATTAAATTGGTTTTGACCATTTTGATCTCAAGTTGTCATAGGGAGCAATTCTACTGAAAAGATATGTAAAAAGCATGTAATACAGAGAAAACAAAGCCTTCTCTGAAATCTATCAAATTAATCGTAGCAAAACTGAATTCAGAATTTAAACCCTATATTTTATCCAAATGTATCCAGTTTATGTTGCTGCACGCTAACAAATCTGAGAAACTATCCAATTTAAGACCAGTGAAATATCTTGTGTCTCAGAATGGTATTTCAATACACACTATTAATTCTTCCAAGTCAAGGCAGATGCGGTCCCCAATGTGATTTTAGGAAGAGCAAAGACAACAATGCATCTTTGGAGGTGCCATTTTTCACCTGGAATGTGAAATCAATGTCCTAACCATTCGTGGTCATTAAAAACTCCACTGCACCATTCCGCAAGAGTAGAGCCATTGACTCCCAAGCCTTGGTGAAACTCCAAGGAAGTAATTATATTCCTCCTGATACAACCTTCCTTTTAAAGCTAATTTAAAGTTCCTCTTCAGCTGCTCTCCCCTGGTTTGAGTGGAAAATCCTTCTTATCCCTTTGTAAACTTTTCTTCAGTTCTGCTTTATACCGACAATTAGTGGCTGTCTTTTGCCACATTGCTGATGCATGTGCAGGAGCAGAGAACGTGTCTGCAATCGTGAAGCCTACTATTTAAAAAGCTTTGTTGGTGGTCTGGTTGAGGGAAGCTGTTCAACAACAAATTATGGAACCTCCTCTACCCTGACTTTCTGGTGTTGCTCAGTCAGTGGTGCAGTGTCTGTGTGTAGGCAGAGCCAGGAAAAAGTGGATAAAGGCATCAGGTGAGTTGTTTTTTCTGGCAAGTCAGATTTGTCCCTGGGGCAAAGCGAAGAACAACTCATGGTTATGAAATATTTGGAAATATTTCAATGTAGAACTTCCTAGTTATCAACGTTATTGCAATTTATTACACACATCAGAACCCTTGGCGTTATGTAGTCATGCCCACAGTGGATATTCCTGGGAAAAAAGTCTGTAACTTTTCAAGTGATCATCCAAAATACCTCATTTCTCTTCAACATGTACTTTTTTCTGATTTCAAATATATCCCTTCCATTAAGATCAATGCTTGTGCCAGTTGTGGGACTCTGTTTAGTGAAGGGTTGAATGCTTCACCTAAATCAGAAATAGCAGCTTAACCTATTGGGGTTTGTTGTGCTTTAAGGAAAATGAGCACAAGTAATAGAAGTTACTGCTTCTATACATCCTAGGGAATCAAAGGGGTCGTGTTCACCTGTCCTGGAGAAGACAGGACCTTTTAACCCTCCTTGTTGAAATATTGACTGCTGGCTCTGATGCCTAAAACCTCAGGGTTTGGAAACTTCTCTTTCCAAACTGGAAGAATCCCCTATTCTGCATCCTGGGGCTCTTCTGCTTTCATTTGTGCTGCATTCTTATTAGCACACCCTACAGATCCCTTCTCCAGCTTCACCCTTATCCTCATGTGCCTTGTGTGCCGTAGGCGGGCTTTATCCTCTCCCCAAAGTGTGAGATGGAAAAAGGAAGAACGGTAACGCGATTGCAGGAATGTGTTGCTGCCTTTTTTTGCATCTTCCTCAGCACCCCGACAGATTGCTTAGCTAAAATCCATATGCTTTCCTCTTCAGAACAAAAATTGTTCTCGGTGGAGACCTAAAGCTTCCAAATCACTAAGGGTCATGATCTTGCAGAACTAAAATATTATTTCTAAGTGTAGTCTTGACTTGTACGCTTTGAACTTGGTACTTGCTCAGGTTACAAGCGGGCATTTAGCCCAGTATACATCAGATGACCTTAGCTGCCCTTTAAAACCTGCCCTGTCTCCTGTACCTCAGTTTACATCTCTGCAGAAACACAGCAAAAATCATCACATGGTTTGGGTTAGGAGGGACCTTAAAGATCATCTTATTCCAAGCCCCCTGCCACGGGCAAGGACATTTTTGCCTAGATCAGTTTGCTCCAAGCCTCATCCAACCTGGCCTTGGACACTTCCAGGAATGGGCCAGCCACAGCTTTTCTGGACAAACTGTGAGAAATGCTGCAGAGTCAAACTTCAGAGCTGTGTTGTGCCAAACCCTGCATGTAGGTGGGTAACAACTGCTGCCAGTCAGCCTCTGAGAGCAGAGCACCATATGATTTCTCAGTGAACAAAACATTTAATACAAACACAAGATATTATGAAGAGTCTTCAGATGTTATTAAATATTTTCATAATATTATGAAAATATATTATTTCCAGATATTATGAAGAGTTTTCCTGAACAACTCTCTTTAAACAGAACTATTAGGCAGTAAAGTCTGTTTGCTGATCTTTATGCAGATCTTCCCACTTCCACCTCAATGTAAGGTTTTGACTAAAATATTTATACTTTTCTGCTTTGGTATACATCCCACTCCAATCCTATGGGAAGGATTTCTCAGCCTGTAGAGAGAAATGACAAAATGCATGTGTGGTGCTTGGTTCACCCACACTGGCTCTCTGGGCGTTGATAAGAGCTGCATGGTCCTCTCGGGAGCGCAGAGCCTCTGCAGTAGGTCAAAGCTCCTCACAGGTCTCAGAAACAATTTGCAAACCTGCATTTTGCTTCTTTGGAAGACCCCATCGGAGGGCATAATATTTTGGGGTGCAGACCTCCTACTCAGCAACCTCCTGGTTTCAACAGCACCTAAATCTTCTGTGTTGCCCCAAATCTGTCCTTTGTGGCTTTGAACACAAAATGCTTGGAAAGTGTAAATGATCTTCCTGGAAATGCTGCCTCTGCTCCTCCTTAATGTCACCCTCCATGTAACAGCTTTTCCAGGGTCTTCAGCCTTGCCTTCTCCTGGCCTTAGCACTGTGTGCATTAGCTCATCCCATTTGCATAGGAGCTGATTTCAGTGGAATTCAGGGCAGCTCCGACAAAGCATTCAAGTTTCCATCCTCACTCTTTTTCAAGGTCATCTTTTCACACCATAGGCAGGATGTAAAAATACATGATCTTATATTCGTTCTCCCTTCGAGTATTTTCCTCTTGTTTTTATCCTTTTTTTTTTTTCCTGTAGATACTGTAAATTCTGAGTTATATTTATCGTGTGTGTCATTGGGGAGTTCTAGGGGTCTGAAAATTGGTTGGGCATGTCTAGTTTCAATTTCTTGAATGACTTCAGAATGAGTATCTATTATCTTTAAATAAACTTTAAGGGTTTTCTTGATGAGTAATTTGCTCCAAAAGATTTTCTTTTTTAAACTCCCATGAAATATATTTATAGAGTGGTGTTTCAATTCCTGATATTTATAGGAACACTTACTGTGGACATTAACCGTCTTCAGCAGTCCATGCACCATTTATTTCTAATGGCATGGTGGGGGTAATTGTGTTGGTTTTCTGGGAAAATAATATTTTTAGTTTCATAATCTAAAGGGGGGTTAATTTGTTTGTATGGTACAAGTGTTTACTGAGTTAATGAGAAGCAGTGAAATCTTTATATAGTTGGAAGGTAATCAGACTTCTCCTCTTTTACTTGTGAGTTTGAGTTTTATTTGATTTGGATCTGTATTTCAAAAATCACTACCTTACATATTTTGCTTTGGAATTTGATGTGACCAAATGTGAAATTGGGAACACAATTAATTACATTAAAAATGTGTATGCTGAAGACCTGCAGTGTCTTTGTTTAACATTCTGACCGCATTCAGACTTTTCACCAGTACATTGACTATTTAATAATTGTTTTCACAATGCTAACGTCTCTTGTAGAGAGGGTTATTTAACAAGAATGAAAATCTTTAGAAATTTAGATGCACCAATCACTCACTGCTCTGCTCAGAAGCTGACAGTGTGGTTCCAGTTTAACATCCTCTTTTAAACCTACATGATTCTGCTTCTTGATGCTTCCTGCAGTACCCACCCACGATTTGCCTGGTTGTCTCTTTAAGCTGGATGAGCAACTGCTATTTTATAAAATGTGCTGCCATACCCTAAAGCAATAAGGTTTGTGCTATTCTGTTATTAGAACAGTAATGGGTAGCTAAAGGCTACGGAGCCCCTTTAGAAGAAGAAACAAAGAGATGCCCAGATCCAGGTTTTTTCCTTCAAAAAAAAAAGCATTTCAATGAAGAGAGATGATGTCTGGGATTAACGGTGGAAAGGGAAAAAGTCCTGACTGTTGGAACCATTTAGTGATTCGGTTCTTTGATAGGTTACAAAAAATATCATATTCGTTCTTTGAACTGTATAAGTCATGAGTAGGGCTTGGAAAATAAGGTGGTGTGATACCAATGTGCAGGAGTTTAATGAAAATAAAATATCTAACATGCACAGCTGTATCAAATAACCCCATAGAAACCAAGTCTGTATTGCTCCACTCTAATTTCATTTTCTTATCTCTTTACATTCACATCCTCTTGCTCCTGGCTCTCACCTTTAGTCTCATTTATATCATGGACTTTGTTCATCACAGACTTCTGCTAAATATGTACCTGTCTGCCTTAGTTGGGGCGGGAACTGGTTTTTTTCTGAGGGGGCTTAAATATCTGCTGGTCTGCTGCTGAATGGTGCGTGCAGGAAAAGGGTGTGAGCCATCTTTTTATTTCTTGTTTAATCTTCTTTGCAACCACTGAGCACAGCTCTGATCTGTGCCTTTTGAAGCAAAGCACTGGGAGGTTTAAGGCAACCTTCTGTGCCCAGCAAACTGCACAGCTTGGAGATAGAGACTCTGAAAATGCAAAGCCCTGCACGTTTAGAGGGGCCATTTCATCTCCTCTGACACTGTAATGGAGGCTACAATTGCCAGTGTAACCATAAAGAAAAAAGCCTGGGTGTCACTGTGGGATGTCCAACAAAAAAAATAATAATTTATAATTTAAAAAATTATACCCTCATAGCTGCTAATAGTTCATAGACTGCCAAAAAAAATGTGGGGGGTCTAGAAAGATTTCCTAAAGGGGAGCTCTGAATTATTATGGTTTTAATCTATTAACTCTGTAGGTGCCCCATCAAGAAAAGTGACTTCAGAGCATGGGGAAACTCTAGAAGAGCCTTCAAAAATATATTTCTTTATTGTTTTTCTTTTGGATTCATTAATAAATTAAGTTTTGGGGTTCCATCTGCATTTATAAGGTTCAAAAATGTATAGGCAACAAAAATGTATAGGCTTGGTTCCATGCATAGAGATCACTAGATCCATAGATTCGGAAATCGTTAAGCCAAGAAAGATTTTGGGACCCATCTTACCACCTCCCCTCGCAAAAAAGATTCTCCTCCAACTGTAGAAGTGGATGGAAGGATTTTCTCTACCTCAGCTGTAAATAATAAGAAGAAAATATTATGTTGAGAATTGTCCTATACCATAAGTTCCATCTACAGATGTGACGTTTTGCAGGTTGTATCTCAGCTGAAGCAAACAGGGTATGAACTCACCAGTTAACCTTTCATGCAGCAAATTTACGTATTGGACATAAATTTAATAACTGGACTTGAAAGCTGTGGAATGTTGGAATAATTGTCTTAGACGTGAATCCAGTCACGTCTAAGACAATTAACCCCCTTATGCCGTCTTGCTGTTTTCTTAAGTGTGGGAGAGAAATGAGAAACTGAGGTATCCAGCTGTTTTCCTGATGCATGGATAAGGTCCAGGCAAACGTGCTGGGGTGGGAAAAAGGGACAAATAGTGGTGGTGGATCTGGGATGTATTTTAACGACTGTGTACGTAGGTAATGGTAATGTATTTAATTATGCTTTAATGTGACAAACCACTACATTAGCCCACTTTCAGTATCCTGCACTCAGCTTCCATCAGATTGCAAACCCACAAAAGCGTTTCAGATAAGTAAACTGGATGAAAAGTCACATATTTGGAAAATAACTATTGTTTAAGACCAGCAGAAGAATATGTAACATTAACATGGTATTTTCTCAGTGCATAACGTGATAGTAGAACTGCCTAATGTCTTGCTTTTGCTGCAGCACTGAAGAAGGGAACATTTTCCACTGGAAAATTGGCCCAGTGCTACGTTTTGTCTATGTAAGATCATACAGTGCTGGCATTTGAAATAGTGATAATTTTACGCCTAAAAAAAATGAGTAATTGTACCACAGAGAACTTGATTCTGATGAGATTCTTAGATGACACTCCATCATCTGTTTTTTCACATTCTTTTGTACATGATCAGGGGGGCATCGCATCTGCCGGTGACGCGTTTGCGTATGGAGCTGTGGATGTGTGTCCGCACTCCTATAAAATACGAGTGGTATAAAGGCGTCTTTAAAATTTTATAGCTGTTTAAAACACAACCTAAGTTTTCCTCCCTTTGTGTCTTTCAGAGAGACTGCCACAGAGTTATCTGGAACATTACCAAGGTAAGCAAGTGGCTCTAAACTGCATCTGCGTCTCAGTGTCTGGAAGGTGCTGAAAGAAGCACGACCTTTGCAGCCAGAACATGATCCTTTTCCTAAGCAAAACTGCTGGGATACTGAGAACTGGGGGTGCAGAGAGGAGAACGCTCCCTGCATGTCACAGGCAGACGAATGACACTGAAATACTGGCACAGCCAAGCCCACACAGCTTAAAGCAACGGGTTGAAGTTGCTTTGAGGCTCAGCACAGTTGTGCACCTGATGAGAAAAATCCCAGCTGTGGCTTCCTTCCAGCTGTGCAATTATACCCATGGCAGGTGGTTTGGCTTTTGCTTTACATTTCACCTGAGGGATGAGAGGAGGGAAACTTGGAGATAGGTGGAAAAAAACACTGTGATCTTAAGGCATTTTCATTTGGAAAACAGCTTAGACCAAATTCTTCTACGCTGAGAAAGCTTTTCATAAAATAATAGAACTAGACAAGACTCCCAGGCTGTGATAGACTTTTTTGAAGAGAGACCTGCCTACATATTGTCAGAGGATGCAATAAAATGCAGTAATCATGCAGATAGAGAAAAGGGTGGAGAGAAGGGAAACAAAAAAATCTGATATGGTAATCTGTCACTTAGCAGAGATGCCTGGTGAGTTAAAAAAAGATGTTCTCAGTCCACTTGTATTTTCTGACACCGGTTTTGCTCTCTGACGTGCAGGGGGTTTTAGTGGGGTTACGGTTTTGGGGGGTTTTGCTATCCTCTGATTAAAGGAGTAGTTCAAACAATATATAATGTGAAAAGAATATTTCATCAGGAAAGACAGTTTTCCAAGTTGTTTCTGATTCTAAGGCAGAGAAAAATTATCCCCCTTTCTTTAGGGGGTTTATATTAGTTGACTTGTTTGTATTGATAAACTGTAAAAATGTGTGTTTTCATTATATGTGATTACTTCCCCCTCTGTAATGTACCCCTTTGTTCTGTCGGTACAAATTTGTGTGATTTATATGATTTGTTCATTTAATAGATACTTTTTTTATTTTGCGGCTTACTGTCACTTGGTATCTGCAGTTGTGCAAGCAAAGATACTGGTGAGATTTTGCCATGTGTTTGAAGTGCTGACCAGTGATCAGGCCTACCAGTCACCAAAGATTTTGTTCGTCTTCCTTGCAAAATAATTGCAATTCTTGATACATACCAAAAAAAAAAAAAAAAAATTGGGATTCAACACAGTAGCCACCTCTTTGGTCAGGAATCTCAATATTGATTCTTAGCTGTATCTTTTACTTGTTTGAGTGCTAAAATATTTCCAGTTTCACTGCCCCAGTTGGTGAGGTATTATAGGACTAAATTACTGGAAACATTAAGTCCTTACACTGCAGAAATGAATTCCACTTCAAATTAAAGTTAAAATGAGACACATAAGTGCTTGAATAAACATCCCATTTTGTACTTGCCATTAATGATTGTCTAAATGTGCTTTTTGAATTATTACCACAAGGCTTTAATTTCAACTGCAGCAAGATGTCACAAGTAAAATCAGATTATACCAGCAATGTGCACAAGGCATTGTAATTGTGTTATAAATATTAAACCAAATGATCTTGTCATGATTTAAAATAAATGTTTCCAGCTAGGCACAGGTTGTCTTGTCCTCCAGCCTTCTTCAGGATTCACCTGTTCCTGCATTTCTCTAAGCAAACAGCTCCTTGGGGTTTTTAATCTTATGTTGTGATGTATTAATCTAATATTTTTTGTTCTTCTTTCAAACGTCAAGTGAATCGTTTTGCTATTATTAATTCATAACAGTGGAATAGTCTAATTTCCCTACAAACACCACATCTTCTTCCACCTTCACCCTGAAACCACTTTACAGCATATAAAATTTTAGGTGTTGCACCTTGAAGTGACGAAATTAATAATCACTTTCTCATCATTCCTGGGATTCCCATCACTGTATCTTGTCCAGTGAGGCAGAGCAAGTCCTCTGTAACACTGGAAATCCAACTCTCCTTTGTCCAGGCAAAAGCAATGCCTTCCCAGAGCAGTAATAACTCCTGGATATGTTTGTGGCCAGGACTGATCAAATCATTTTCATGCACTTGCAAACCTGGTGAAAGGGTTTTCACTGCAAGTGGCGTAAGTGTGAACAGATGTGTCTGTACTTGGAATATTTTGTCTGGCCGTCAAGAAAGTTTAGGCACTGGTGGCATTAATTTTTTGTTGTTGCTGTTGTCATAAAAAAGTAATTTTTTTTTTTTTAATAGTTCAGTTAAAGAGGTGGAATTAGGGATTCATTCCCTGTAATTAGTCATAAGTACAGAGGAGTCTATTTTGAATATTTTCTCATCTTCAATAGTAATCAAGAGAGGTTAGATATGTGCATTTTATAAAAAAGCAAATATAACGAAGTGTCTTGGTAAATGGTGGCTTTTTAATATATTCATTTTCCATTAAGTACTGCTGATGGCTCTCTAATGATTATATTTAAGAGGAAGAAGAAATCACCCTTCTTCTTGCCAGTGAAGTATGGGTATCACTGATAGGCAAAAATAGAAAAATGTGAGTTGGTGGACATCATTTAGTAGGAAAGATAATAGATTAACTTTGCCTGTAGAAAGATATAAAAATATTCTGTACAATTATATTGTGTCAGTTCTAATTTACCAGTTATTTCTGATGATTTGGGGAAGCTCAGGCTAGAGAGTGAATTGAAAATTCAAACTTAAAATGTGACAAAGAAGCTTTACAATTTTTATATTAAATGACATTATTATAGCTGTGAATGTATATTGTTTTTTCGAAGAAAGGCTTTCTGTGCGCAACAGCACATCAAAGAAGAGATCTTCACAAGGAAAACTTTACAATAATATTAAGTTGTTCATTGCATGACCTATTTAGAGTACTCAGATACTTCTTGTTGTAGACTACATAATTAAATTTTAAATGGAACATGATAAAGAAATTATACTGGTGATCTCTAGAGATTTGAATACCCTATTTGGATCTTTACAAGAGTGTAGCGAAGGCATACTTTTAAAATTTAATAAAGGTCTGGCCTATTTTTTTTTTCCCTTTTAGATGTTCTATAGCTGCTATGGTAGTTCTGTTTCAAACTGTGTTTGCTCTCAACATTTCATAGTCGGTACCTGCAATAACAGAGCCAACTAAAAGCATTAGAAGGAATACAGCTTCACTTGAGAAATTCACCATTAAAAAAATGACACAGAACAGTTAATGAATGGACATAAACTTCTTGGGGAAGCTGAGTTTGTAACCAGCATTTCCTGGACCAGTCGAGGGGAGCAGTGAATGAACAAGCTGGAGTCCTGGAGCACAGTGTGAAGCCCTATGGGCATGAGGGAGACGATGTTTGGAGCTTAAAGGAGAAAATACTCAGCTTCAATTTCAAAGGAATGATTTCAGTCTCTAGCCACTTCTGTTTGTTTCTGTGAAAGTTACTTTATATTTGAAGAAGAACAAATATTTTAAATATAGACTAACCACATGGATTATTTATTTGCTTAATACTAGGTTAGTATTAACAGAAGGAAAATCTGGGCTACTTTTCCACTTTTATGTACTGGCTCAATTTTTCATTTCACTCAAGGGGGAAGTAAAGTTTAAATGGTCACTTCCTCCCCTAAGGTGTTAAAATAAGAAAAAAAAAATCAAGCTAATAATTTGCATACATATTTTTCATGGAAAAATTGTAGAAATATCACTGAAACACCTGCTTAAATATTGAGAAAAACTCGGGGAAACTTGTATTTTGAGGTGAAGGACATCTTAAAATTGTAATTTAGAAATTTTTTTAGAAGTGTGGGAGGAAATCTGCAGTGGATGCATTGATGTGAAAACAAGCAAGTCTGTTCAAAATGGAAGTGTAAATCTTTGTCTTGTCCTTGAATTTTAGTACTCTACAAACTTAAAATATTTTAAACCTGTGGTCTGGAGTAGGGTACAAACTTTGGCCCTCTTGAGTAGGGGTTTTATTCTCCACCATTCCATAAATTTCTTTAATAATGTCTGAGTTCCATTTGCTGTAGAGGCTTCTGTTCTCGGGTGTCTACAGCATTTTGAAAATAGAATTTAAGTACTGAAGTCACTTCGGTGCTTTTGAAAAATGTTAACCTGCAACTTCACCATTATTGAAATCTAATGCAACTAAGCTTTTATCTAAAGCGAAAAGAAGAATTGACAACCCACCATATGACAAGCAAAATGAAATCTCTTGATCACTATCTGTCAGCAGTCTTTCTAATACCATTGTGTTAGAGAATGATATGTCTTCCGAGAAGCTCAGTACACAAGGTTTTGAATCATTTCTGTCTTGACAGCCTAACACAAGTAACTACTTGTAAGTGGTTGGATGAATTATAAAATCTATGTGGCTCTGCAGAGTGAGTTAATAAAACATCTATGAGCATTTTAATTATTATGAAATGAAAAGGATTTTTTCCTGACAGTAATAGGGGCATGGTCTAAAGACCAACCTGACATCTCAATTGCTGTCTTCTCTGCGTTTGCATGGACGGTGGGAGTTGGGGTTGCCTTCCGTGTTTGCTCTCTCTGTTCCCTTCCCAGCTGAGAGCTTCTGGGAAGCAATTTCTCTCCCTCTGAGAACACCAGGTCATGCCTTTCACCCCTCATGTTTTCATGTCCTCTCATGTCACCGGTGCTGCTTTGCCAGTTATGTCAGGCTTGAACACCCACCTGCCTACACCAGGCACGTCTCTGCCAAACTATGACAGAATTTTCCATACCTTCACATAATATTTACTGAAGCTTTATTCTCCCTTAAAAAAGCCAGTATTTGGCATGGTCCACTTGTGACCCTCTCTTCTAATGGAGAAATTTTGCTTTCCACCTTCAAATAAATCCCTTCTCAAAATTCAGTCTTATTTAGAGGCATATAAATAATTGGTCAAGAAAACATTGCTCATCCCGGATGGCAGGCAGTGCTAGCTGGTAACATTAAAATATCTTGAATGTCAAACTATATGCAGCAGTCCAGAGCTAGTCTTTGGAAGTGATATCATCTTCTATCTTTTCCTAAACCACATCATTAAAAAGAAAAGAAAAAGATTCCAGCCCTCGATATTTAAATGTTCTCAAGTCAACTGTCTTAAAGAGCAGATTTTCCATAATTTGGAAGCCTGCTATTTTCTAAAGAAAGTAGTTATGTTGAAATGAGACTTGAATTTAACTAATCACTCCCTTACAAAAAAAAAAAAAAAAAGTAAAAAAAAATCTGATGTTTGACCTTTCTCTTTGCCTCAGATGCTTACTTCGAAGCATCTCTTCCTTTCATCTAACCTTTGAGTTGCTTTGCTGTACTGGAAGCAGGACTGCCTGTAACCCATTGTATCTGCTGTAGAGGAATGCCTTGATGGTTCTTGGTCTTTGAGGCACTAGAATACAAATTACAATAATTATTTAGGATGGTAACGAGTTTGATGTTATTGTAAGCGAATCTGGAGTTTTTGAGGCAATAATACACAAGATCGCTTCACTGTTCTGATTTTTCTTATTCCTAACTAAAGCTTCAATATCCTTAAAATGCAACATGGAGCTATTCCTTATAGCAGCTGTCGACCTGACTCTTCATGTTGTTGTTTTACCGCCATTTTGAAATATGTTTTTTACAGCTAATGATAATCTTAAAACACACTTATGTGCAATCTGATCCCTTTCTAAAGAGATATTTTTAAAATCTTAAGAGGAGCCTAAGGAGCATAGAGGTGATTATCCATATGTGCTTACTGATGACTTGCATTCAAAAATTACTAAGATACCAATGGCAGGATTCGCATCGCCTAAATTAGCTATCACGAAAGTCCTCTGTTGAAAGGACCAGGGGAGAAATGGAGAGAAATAGGTGCCTCATCCCAGGACAAGGTGAATAACCCTAGGAATTGTTTTTCTATCTCCATTGCCTGAAAATGGAGCCTGGGGGAATAGCACAGACTAGACGTTTCACCTGATGATAGCTTTAATTTAAGGTGAGCAGCCCATCTTTTATAAGTGTTAAAGTGCCAAGTGACGTAAGCTGATGTCTGCTGGAGTTTTGAGGACATTGCCATTCTTAACCTCAAAAAAACTTTCAATATTTCGTACCTAACTCCTAAATATAGATCCTGGGAAGGAGGGGGGAAAGTCGGACAGAAATCATTGTTGGACTTGATACAGCTCTGACCCAGAATGCAGAAACTCTTCTCAGTGCAGAACCCTCAGAAATCACAGCAGTCCTGAAATGGTTCCTAATTATATATAGCCTTTGAATCTTAAAATTGAGTGTAAGTGATTTTACTCAGATCCCTGGTTTTGGAACCCACAACCATTTCCCCCTAGCAATTGCAGGCATCTCTCACAAACACTAATGAATTTGACAGCAGATTTTTATCTTAAAAGTCTGGTAGAGCTTTTGTTTTTATTCCCTATTGTGAAGCTCTAAAACTAGAGACGTATTCCCTTCTCTTTTTTTTTTTTTTTTCCGTTATTCACCTTAACCAGACTTCCAAGCATCTTTTTAACTTGTTCTACAAAGCATTGCTAAACGTGCCCAATGAGGATAATGTGCAGTAGAAATGAAAGGACTTAGATCTCTTCATTTCCATTCCTGAAGGTGAATTCCAAGATCGCGATTATTTTTATTTATACAGTGCCTAAAGAGTACTAAATACTTTATGGAACAAATAGAAGACCTCTTGTAAAAAGCACGCATTGCTATAATCTAATTTTAGTCTCAAATCAGGCAGTATGAATGCTAAGCAGCAGGGCTTGAAGAAGCACAGAAGGTGTATGAGGGCTACACTTACAATATTGAGCAGTTATTTAGTTTCATTATCTGTCCGACTTAATAGCACTGCAATATCTTGCTGGTTTAAGTTAAATTTGCATTGGTCTGTGGAGAGCATCTGACTGACACAAGAATGGTGTTTCTTGGGTTTGCTCCAAAAAACGAGCCTTTGGAATGAAGATAGAGAAAGGGACTATTACACGTGGATTTTGAGATGCCATTCCAATGTAAGAAACAGCAAATGAAACCAACTTAAAATACTAAGCCTGTTTCCCCCTCCTCACTTCATTCCCCAACTCAGTCAAAATACCTGTTCTCCAAGTTAGTGATTTGTATGTATCCTTTACTTAAATGTGATTTTAGCCCTTAAAACCACCAGAATAATGTTATTAAAAGGTCACTGCAAAGGGTGAAACTTGTGGGAATAACTCCAGATGTAAATACACATTTTGGGGGGAAAGAGAAGTGTACACACATCAGCTTCTGGAGAAACAAACCAGCAGCTGAAGTCAAGGGGAGATTTGTTAACATGGTAGAGTTAAGAAGCTTTATCTTAGTAGCTTTGTTATAGCATGAACAAGGCATGTGTCATATATTATATAATATAGAGCATGATATCATATATTTTATAAATAGTTAGAAGTGAACTGCTCATGTACAGAATTCTTAGCATCATCCCTGCCATCGGTCCCACAAAAGCAGTAGCAAGAGATATGGATGGAGCAATGTCAGGAAACCCACACTGCTCTCCCTACGACAGCAGAGACTCTGGTTTAATGCTCTCTTCAACATTCTCTGCCTTCTGAGCATTGCTTTTATTTATGAAATCACTGCTATTGTAGCATTTACAAAAATTGCGACTATTTGAATGTTTCCAAAAGATTTGCTATAAACTAAAAGCAAATCTTAGACAATTCGCAGTAAATTATTGAAAGAGGTTTTAAAAAAAAAAAAAAAAAACCCTAATGCATTCCCTGGTGTTCAAGGTTAACACTTTATTCTTCATCTACATTATATTAAAAACATTTTTACTGGAGTCCATAAACGTTACACATTTTTAAAAGGCAACGATCGCAGTGGGACTAGAAATGTTGCATAAAGCCAGACACGAGACCTGCAAGCAGTAATTGGTGCCTGGTTTTTTTTAATTTTTTTGAGGGTGCTGACTTGACATTGCTTCCGTGAGATGATGCCCATTTTTGTTCCTGTCTCTTGCCATTGGAAGCAGGCAGCCCCTAAGGTTTTCCCGTGGTCAGCAGCAGGCTCTGAGCCCCAAACTCCCGTGTTGGGAGCAGAGTCTCATCGCGGTGCCGTAACTCTCTCTCGCTGGTGGGGAAGTTTTGCCAGTTTGGAGCCACAGAGGAGCTACCCCACTTTCTGTGTGCGTGCTCCCAGTGCATTTTGCTGGTTGTGCCCTACACAGCACTTCTGCAGCAGCAAAGTGCCGGCGTGGCGCTTCTCTTGCCTGGGCTATAATGGAAAATATTTGTCATCCAGACTCTTTGGAACTCTTAGGGCTTCTGCACCATTTTGTGCGGGGAACGTTTAAGGCTCGTGCTGTAAAGTGGGTGCAAATCATGGCTTTTTGCTGTAATCTAACCTTAATGAATGCCCGTGGAGAAAGAAAGAGAGAAAACAAGACTGGCTTTACCTGACACAAAAAAACAACCCTAAAAGCAGAGAACTTTCAGCCCTTTCTATATATTTTGCTTCTGAACTTTTAGATACAAATGCCGCAATGGCTCACATGCTTAATTTTGGAGAACAGTCCTGCTGATAGCAAAGTGATTGCAGAAGTCAGTGCAATTTTAGCATGAGTATTGCTGCTTACTCATTGCTGTGAGATGAATATTCTCTGATTTGATCCCGACATTGCCACTAAGACTATAGACATCTCTACTTGATCAAGAAAGAAGAATAAACACATAGCAACTCAGTTTTGGTACCATCCTCTTGAAACGTGAACTGAGAATCATAAACTGGAAGCTTAAAAGAAGGACCTAAATGGCTCCAATACTATTTTTAGAGGTATGGTTTTGGTTAATTGAAACTGCTGGACAACTGCAGGTGCCACCGACTTTGGTTCAAAGGATAAGTGTGCTTTTCTAAACCAGTCTATTAATCCAAGTTCTTAAGAGGTTTCTGTGACATTTAGGAAACCTGTAATGCTTGGAGCTCAGGAGCGTGTCTTTTAACTGGCTATTCAAAATTTAGTTTCTTTTTTAAGCTTTTCTGTTGGGGGATGAAGATGCACCTACACTGATGTGCTCATGGATGCCAAAGGAACTGTGGCTTGTTGCAGTCACTGCTAGCTTTCATTCCAGGATCGCATGGAGCAGTAAGCAGAAGTTCCTGCAACTATAAAGTTTCATTTAACAAAAATGAAATATTATTATTCATGTCATGAGTAATTGAATCCCCAGATGTTCTCATTTTCTATCAATGGCTAGAGACAATATGACTCTAGATAGGCTGTGACAACATGAATTGATTTCTTTCCTTTTTCTTTTTTTTTTTTTTTTTTCTTTTATTTTAAACCTGCAAAGTGACTGTAGGGTTTTTGTTTTTTTGTTTTTTTTTTTTTAGCTGATTGCTTGGATCTAACATTACAGGCTGTGCAGCTGTAAAAAAGACCTTCTCATTTTCATTGAGAATAAGTAAAATAAAATATTGCAGAAATAGCATTGCTTTCCCCTGGTCCTGCCCCTGTTTATTTCTGCAGAGATAACTGGGATAGAGCAATTGAATTTGGAAAGAAGTCTGCAAGAAGAAATGGTTGCTGCTAACAGTGAATATTCAGAATGTAATAATATAAGTGATCATGTTACTAAAAAGCCACCTGTTACATTTTTTGTTTGTTTTTCTCTAAAGCATAGGGTTTACTTTTTTGTCTCTGAATTTATAGCAGAGATGGGAAGTCCAATTCCTTAGAAACCTTATTTTATGCAAGGTAGCAATTCCCTGTTAAAGTTAAACAGGAAAAGAAGCCGTGCGCACTAACATTTCTAACGCTCTTAAAAATGAATGTTTGCACCAAGGAACAGAAGTAGAAAAACTTTAAGTGCTTGTTAAGGCATGCACACACAGTGCATACAAGCAATAAGTCTGTTTTGCTGAACTGTGAAATTGCCCTGAGTAATTTCTCCAATAACAGACCAGATATTGCCCCTCTGACCCCAGAGGAGCTCTGGGCTCGGTGCAGCAGCCGGTCCTGGTATCAGCAGAAACTTGTGCAACCAAAGCACGGGCTGCAGTGCAACCAAAGCACGGGCTGCAAGCTGAGCACTGGAAAATAAAAGAAACCTGATGGACAACTTGTAAATGTTCTGGCTGATTTAAAAATTCAGAAAATGATTAATGATGAAGGTATTTATTGATTCCCCCACATGACCTATTCTTCAGAGGAGCTGCACTATTGTGTCCAGAGCTGTGTTTGACAGCTGCCTCCTATTTCCAAAGACAGTATTCATTCCACTATGAACTGAATGTACAGTAGCAGAAACTTTTAATTGGCATTTCTTGTTAGCTTTCTCCTATAGAAATGATGCAGTGCTGATGCTTTCCTTCTGTGTTATGGAGAATGCCTCTGGAAATAACGGTTCTGTAGCTGGAGCAGGAAAAAAAACAAACCACAGAATCCCTTGGGATAATGCAGCACATGCAGAAATGGGAAAAGAAATCATATGAGAAAAACATTCAGTTAAAGCAGCAACTTATGTCTTCTCTTTCAAAACTTGCATGGTGAAAAAGAGCAATGTGGTTTAAAGGGGATATTGATCTGGTGGAGCAATGTGTGAACTTGTGCCGCAACCCCAGTATTTCTCCAGTCTCTGAACCTCTCAGAATTAATGCAGAGGTTTTAGACTGATTGCTTGAAGTTTTCCTGTAAAGAAAAGCATGTCTGATGAATGGCAAGGACTCGAGGAGATTACAAAAAAAAAAAAAAAAAAAAAAAAATAAAAGTTTCTTTAAAAAACTAAAAAAAAACTTTGTACG
>VZRN01005169.1:1895613-1909511 GCA_013397935.1 Dasyornis broadbenti | reverse complement strand
TCTGTAGCCTTTTGAATTTGAAATGAATGCTGCAGCTAGGGAAATTCAGCAAGATGCTAGTAAAGGGGGCTATTGATGGCATGTTCCATACTGGAAAGCTGTCTTGTTATTGAATGCAAATGTGACTTAGATATGTAAATTATATTCAAGATTTCATCAGTAAGCCTTTAATATATCTAGAAACTATCTTAAAGCATTTAAATAAAATGTTAATTGAAAGTATGGAATAGTGTTAGCAAGCTCTTTCAAAGAAAGCTTCAATTCAAGGCACGTAACAAGGAAGCAAGTGCTCTGATCTAGTCAAACAGAACCTCCCATGGTAAAAACCTATAATTGTTTTAAAGTTCTCCAAAAACCTACATCTCTGTTCTCATCTCATCCCACACACTGCGATACTCCTTATGTTCCTCACTCTCCTCTCTCAAAGCTGACTGTCTTTGTAGCCTTCTCCCACTCCCAGCGTGCTGCCTTCTCTCACCTCCCACGCCTGGAGCTGCCTCCTGCTGCCCATACAACAAGCACTTTTCTACACATCCCAGCCCTTTTCCTTTCCTTGAGCTTGTCTGAGTCTAATTCCTTGCAAAGCCATCAGGATGTCTTGCCCTGCATCAGAATCCGGAGGGTGAACTCAGGAGAGCTCAGAAGTAAGCCAAGCCGTGAATTTAGATCTTCTGAGAGTGATCATCAGATGGAGCAAATGACTGATCTTCATATTTAAAAATAAACCCACACTTATTTTAAAGGCTGAAGAGAGAGTGATTGAGTTAGACTGCATCCCTCTGGTGCTCATGGAAATACTTTCACAAGCAGCGGGGCAGTCGAGCAGTGTTGGCTTTAACCAAGCCAGGTCAAATTCATCAACAAAAGCTTTAAATTCAGCCCAAGAGCTGAAAGTGTGGGAACACAGAAGCACGAGCATCTCTTGCTGCAGCTGTGCTTTTGATTGTCACTTCTTACCTGCTCATTAAGTAGAAGGATTTTGGAGGTATTTGCTAAGTTACATTCCTGTCTGCAGATGGTCTGCAACAGTGACAGCAGCTGTTCCAAAAACAAGCAGTGAAGGGAGGTATTATTGCTCTTTAGCTATGTTTACAAATTTGTAACAAGACTATTATTTAAAGTGTGAGTTTTTATGTCTGCACGCAATATGTTATTACCTAAATGTTGCTGGCTTGATGAAGGGCATCAAAGGGATGTGGCACAGAGAGATTTCTCTGCTTTGTTGTGGTTTCTTTCTTCCAGAGCTTGAGTGAATCTTGTTGGTTTGGGCAGAGGTTGCACAGATTAATGCTATAACCTGTGACTTGTGCTGCCATGACCAGGGAGCTGTGGAGAGCAGCAGCCACATGACACTGCTCAGCTGGTGGGACTTTTCTGGGGAAGAGCTTGAGTTCAGGAAGCACTGAGTTCTGCACTGAAAGACAAAAAATAAATAGAAATAAAGCGCATCTAATTTTTGCATGTCAAATGCACTTCTGATGCTAGAGGAAAATTCCCAGCTAGGAATGATTTTTACAGTCTTTTTTCACAGCCACAGACCAAAGGAGCCCTGTCACCTGCTGTGTCTTGGGGAGGCTGTTGGAGGATGCGGGGATGCTCCTGCAGCAGCAACTCAGGCAGGGTGTGCTGCTTTAGCCACGATGCTGTGTGGCTATGGCCAAATGCACAATCCACACAGGTAGGACACTGTTCTTGAAGGTCAGGACCCATCTATACATGAGGAGTGAAAACGAAGATCCTATTCATGCCCTTCTGGTAGAAGATTCTCATTTTCAGTGGATCCTTTCTGTTATGCTTTACATAAAATGGTTGCCTTGAATATGTTTATTGCTTTGCAGTTCATCTGTAAATGGAGGTTTCTGACTGGGTTTTTCTAAGGGAACTATATACAGAAAAACTCCAAAAACTGAAAAAGAAGAGGGGAAATACATGTAATAAAAAATTTAAATATGAATTCTAAACTTTCTTGTCTGGAAGTGAAAATGCAAACAGCCTCATTTCCGTCGAAAACATTGAGTTTCCATGTGGTTTCCCACTTGCATGATTCATAGCTGGTGTTTGTGTTATGCCTGCTTGGCTTTCAAACAAGCCAAACTTGAGCTCTCCACCTTCTCAGGTGAAAGGATTCATCTCACAGCTCCATATTGGAGTGATATGAATCATTCCTGTCTGTTTTCACTGCTGACTCAAAGAGAACTTATGCATCAGGGTTCCCATGAATAAGTCCATGCTGGAGACAAGTGGAGTTAAGAGAGAAAAGTTTCACTGTTGTCTTTACCATTGTTTCAGTGAGACTGGGATTACAATTTTCGTTTTCTTGAAATAATACAATACACTGTAGTGATGTACATGACACACTGTGTAATAACATTTGGCAAACCATTTGGCAAAAGTAAGGCACATGAATTGAAGACTATGGTAAAGTGAGAATGCGCTGTGTGGTTTTGAGCATTTGTTGTTAATGCAATATACAATTACCTTTCTTGGGGTATTTGTCATTTCTTCATACTGCTTGCATGTTAGGAAGCAGAACTAGAAAAATGCATTTAAGAATTGCACCTTGCTGACCTGGTTTAATTAGAGATCAGTTAAACGCAAATGGGAGAAAAAGAGCTGATGCAGATGGTTTGAATTTGTTTAGATTGCATATAAATATAGAAAGTTCCATAATGTAAGACTGGAGGTTGTACTGGGCTTCCCTCAAAGGGGAAGGTGAATATACTGTAGCTATTCCCTGTTTGGGGTGGTAGAAGAAAAGATCATCATTCTCTTTAGAGCCGAAATGCTGGTATTTGCAGGACTGGTCCCTCTTATAATGTAGCCAACAACTGCTCCGAGTAAGATTTCCTGTGCTCCAGTCTGCTGTCATTCCTGTAACCTTTGAATACACCTGTGTAATCCAATCAGAAAGTAAAGGTCTATCATTTACTTCTCTTAATACCCTTGGACAGATTGCTGTCTCATTAGAAAGACTCGACAAAGTAATTCAAGAACTGTAAGGTGCTAATAAGACGCTGTCTTTAAAAATGGATTGGCTGAGTAGAAAGCCTGGCAGGTCCCCAGGATGAATATCTGGCCACAGGCTGGAGTTATTTCTCTGCTAATCTCCTCAGTGTGTTCAGAGGATCTATTTACATCTTGTGAAGAGGAAGGTTTGGCGGCTGCTGACCCATGAAGAGCTCCCATCTGTGGATCCAGTTTGCAGCGATGTCAGGCGGTGGCTGAAGATTGACTGCTTTCTGCAGCTCCAGTCCAATGGGCCAGAGCAGCACCTCTGATCAGAGCCATATTCAGAATATGCCCAGCCCTGAACTGTATTTACTTTTCATTAAGGTGATGTATATGCTTAATGTAGCTTTGTTTGCTGTGCTGAAGTGAGCTGTCAGAGCTTAGCACTGTAATTTAATTTTTTTTTCTATGTAGCCTGGAGAGAGGACTCTTTGGATTTTGGAAAGAGAATGGCAAAGCGAGAGCTGAGAAAATCAGAAACCCTGCACCTCACTGAGAAGTGACTGGGCACAGCTCTTAAAAAAAACAGGATTTGCAGTTGTACAAAATTGATCTGGAAGAGATGCAAATTCCATATGGACTAAATTCAGATTTAGATTTAAAATGCTACTCACATGGGCACCAGCTAATACACCAGCCAAATTCACTCCATTATTAAGTTAAGAGGCTACGAGGTGACCCTCATGAAATGTATTAACATAATGTCAATAATGAGTCTTTTTATAGGAAGGTGTTGAGGAAATGCAAGCAGAGTTTTTAACATGGTACCACGCTTCCAGCCTGGCTCGATTCTCAGTTCACAAAGCTTTATGTCATGGATCCATCTGTTCCCAGGAGATGGGTGTGCGTTGATGCCATTTTCATGGACTACTTTGTTTCTAGCTGGAAGCTTTCTGAATTCTCTGGAAGTTGCCTGAGACTTGGTATTTGTTGCCCGGGGCTCACTGTTGCCAAGACACTCAGCGTGGAGCAGAGTCTGCCTTCACAGGCTGGGTGGGACCTTTACTTAACTCTATCAAGGCTCATTACAGCTTCAAATCTCTGAATGCACTTTAAAAATTGAGTGACAGGAACTTCTGGGAAAGTTTTGTTGAAAAGCCTGGCATAACTGAGTAATTATAATATAGCAGTACTTCATGTGCAACTTGATTGTCACAGCCTGTGTCAAGAGAACTCATAATTTCTGAAGGATAAGACCATATGTTCCAAAAAGAGCTTTCAGAATGTGAGATACTTGTTTTGGAAGTTATTTTTTTGCTCTTCATAAAGAAAAAGAAAAAAAAAAACAGTGTTATGAAATGAGATGAAAAAAATCCCCCACACTTAATTAAACTGATCCTTCGAGAAGAAGTCCCAAACCTGTTGGATAAGCATGCTCTGTGGTTTACTGATTTACTTCTGGGTGTATCTGAAATAAAATGTGGCAAAAACAGTTGAAAGGACACTGTTATCCTAAATACAAGGTTGCTTTCCCACTTATACAGTCTAATGCACTAGCTGAGGACCTCTAGGCATATAATGACAATCACCTTGCCGGGGATAATTGGGCCCTGAAACAAGGTATGGACAGGAGAGTCCACCAAATGTCCAGACAGATTTGTGTGTAGCAACTGGAAATGTTACATGCTGTGGTTTACATCAGCATCGAATATAAATGTAGGTGACTTCAGTGTCTTCCATTTTAAGCTGTATCTAAATCACCTGTACTGTCCTGAAAACTTTTTTCCTTCATGAATGCAAGGTGGAAAGGTGATCAGGCATCACTGGTGTTTAAAAGTCAGAACTGAACCTGAGCTGACATTTCTGAGGACGTAAGACTTACACAGAGTTCTGCCCCAACAGGAAGGAATAATATTGACTAATAAGATTTCAGCCTGCTTTTGGAGACCCTGAATGTACACTATGCTTGTATTTTTAGAATGAAGATTTTATTTCCATTGCAATATTCTAATAGTGGGATGGTGAAAACTGGCAAGTTTGGTGGGTTAGGGTATTTTTTTTCCCAGTAAGGGACAAACATACTGGGAAATACGATTTTTGTCCCAAGAACTTATAATATATAATATAGTTACAAGTACAACTTGAGTGGCTATTTAAGGATATCCATGTAAGACTTCCAGATGGATTTTTTTCTGCATTTCATATTGAAGAAAAGGGCCAAACTTTGCTTGCCTTGCCCGGGAGAAGTTTTACTTACATAGTTCCAAAAAAATGGGATAAAATGACTCTTGTAAATATTTTCTTTTCCTAGCTGTGAGACATTCAAGTCATCTTAGCTCTGCATACTTAACCTCTTCATCTTACTGTTAAGTTTCTTTAAATAAGGGCTGCACAATGTAAAGTCTACCTGTAAATTTACCCACTTTAAATACTTGGAATTTTCTAAATGTTTTATGTGTGTTTAATTTTGCCTTTTTTCTTAACACTGTATGTTTCAAATAATCTCTAGATTGTTAGTGAATACTTATTAAATACATGACAGATACCTCCACTGGAAGGGATCTATGTAGATTTGGCTTTTTTTTGGACTTGAAACATTTGCTGACCCATGGTTCCCATGGAGTATTGATTGAGGTATCAGATGAATCTGAACAGTCTGTTGTACCTGCATATTGACATCACTTGTGTAGATGTCCTCATCTGGAATGGCTGTTCAGTGCTTCTTTTACCGTCATTAGAGAAAAGCAGGTATTTTTCCAAAATTTTTCCCAAGGAAGATATTTAAAATACGTTGTATGGATCATTTCCTACTCAATGGAGAAAAATAAACTTTGTGACACACGGGGGGTCTGAGTTAGTGGTTCAGGTGTGGGCACCTTCTCTGAAGAGGTCTAAAGCCATATGAAACCAACCTGCCCTTTGACTCTTTATGAGAAGGAAAAACATAAATAATTCCATAAATCCTTTCCCTTATGCTGTCTCACAGAATAATATCTAATGGACTGACAAATGCCAAAAAAAATCACCCATTTTCCATGATCTGTCAAGTTAATTAGACAGGTTCTGTCTATATTCGCTTTATGTTCCAAATCCCAATGATTTGGTTGGCTGGGTTTTGGCTGGGCAACTTGCAGGGTTGCAGGAAACCACCTTGTCTGTAAAGGCTGCAAAGAACAAACCAATTCCACAGAGCAGAGCCTCCATCAGGCAGATTCCTGGTAAATGCTGACGGATAAGTAGCAAGAGGTATTCCAGGAGTGATGTGAGCTGCTTCTGCTTAACAAAATACCCACCTTTTTCCTAGTTTTAGCTTGTCCCAGTCCTCATTTCCTAATCTACTCAAACCACAAGAGAACTGTTTAGCTAATGAATGATTGAAAAGTATGAACACCGAATTCAATAAGTCAAAAAGAAAACAAACATAAAACCCCACAGAGATAACAAAATGTATGCTTAAATGCATCATTCAATTACTCTACTCACTCTTTGCTTCCCATTACGCTCTCCTTTGTCAGTACACTGTGTATCTAAATGGCAATCTCTTTGTGACAACGAATTTCTCTTCATGCCTTTACCTGCTGGTGCAGAACACTGTTGGTACTTTGCAAACATCAAACAATAAAAAGAATTGATTGCAAGCAACATAGGACTTGCATGATGGCTAGTGAAGCTTCTCAGGGTTTTCCCTAAGAAGTACTGATGTAGCCACCAAAGTGTCAGATTTGAACTGCTCTGGTCTTTACGAGCAAGAAAGGCAGTTTCAGGTAAACGCTGTTAAGCAACTTTAGTTCCTTAAGTCTCCAAGGGGGATACAAGACACAGAAGGATTGTGATTGATACAGCATTATTCTTTGGTTTTTCTTAGAGGATAAATCAGCCAGGAATCACATTGCTATAATTTGCTGAAAATTGTTTGTCCCCCAGGATGTGTGTTGTATCAGATTTTCCACTCATGATTTTCTGTCTTGAAAGTTCCTTGAAATTTGGTTCATTAGCTTGGCACAAATGGAGCAACCCCCACCTCTTCAGGGCAGCAGGAATGAGATGATTTTTAGGGTTCTTCCGACCCAAGGCATTCTATGATTTTTTCAGCTCAGAGACCACCCTCATTGTTAAATACAGAAGTTCCCTTGCCTCAGAGAACGGAGCCAACTCCTTTGTCTTGGACCATTTTCAGGAGGTCTTTTATAACTGCCTGTAATGCAAATAATTCAAAGGCAGAGCTAACGTTTGTATTATTAGACTGCATGGCATTAATGCTTCTTGGGATCTCAAAATCCTCATTTTCAGTGTACTAGCATCTGAAAATGATTGTTAGAGACTCTAGAGACTTTGCTTGGATATTGGAAGCAGATGTTAGAAAAAAAAATGAAAATGGATAGTGGTATTGATGAGTCCCATCATAAAAAGATAAAATAAAAATGTCATTACCTTTGCATTGCTGTGTAGCTTAAGATGATGAAATGCTGCAGTTATTATGGAAGAAATGGGCTTTTTGCATCCTCCAGCTATAGTCTATTGCACAAGATTAACACAGAGAGTCTTTACTAATTAGTTTTTATGGTCAAACAGTTTTCATGACGTTGGTTTCAAAGAAATCAAAATTAAACTCTTTATAGCTCTGAAAGGTAGAATTATGGAATATGAATGCATAGATAATCTTTACAAGCTAGAGGGAAATGATCGTTGAGCAACAAAAGCTATAAAAACGACCCAGCAGTATCTCAGATATTGCAATATAGTCTGTTTGGGTAAGTGATGACACTAGGATTTTGGAAATGCAGTTAAAATAGGGTGGGGGATACACAGGTTATCATTTGTCTGACAGCATACCATGTTGAAAAAATTCACTCTTTACTCATCTCTGTAAAATTAAAAACTATAAGAATAGGATGTGGTGGACTGAATTTATCCCATCAGAAGAACTGTGACAAAACAAAACACATAATTTCCCACTCCACCATTTTGGTCCTTAATTCCTCTTTGCATTGTTTTTTTAGTTTGCACACCTTCAAAATAAGCCACGTACTGGCTTCATCCCACAGCGTTACTGCACCTCCTATTTGAAAGTGTAATGACAAAACTGAAATGTGTTGTTGCTTTTCCAAGTCAAACCACCTTAATTTACCTGTGTGTTTGTGCAGATAAGCTTTACTAAACTGTGGCCCAGTAAATATCCTCTCTCCAGTGAGCCTGTAGCAATTACATTTCACAGACGGAAAGGGAAGCACTGGATTTAGTACAGTTTTCAAAACAACCTGTGTTTATAGCAGAAGAACATTTAAACATTTAGGGGCTCTTATCCTAGTCACTACCAATAAATTTCTGGCTCCCAGAAGATTTAGCAACTCAAGTACTTCTGAAAAATCTATCTTTTGTTCACAGGCACTCATAGCTGAATCAAAACCATTTAATTCTTTAATAGAAGAAAGAGGAGGTTTTAACTTTATGGGGGACTACATTCTGGAATCAAGACCATCCTTCGTAGCGGACAATGGAGATAAAAGCATACAAATCCAAAAGAACTAGTTGTCTTAACTGTGCCATATATTAGTTTTGCCCCATGTCTGTATCAGTGATTCCTTTGGCAGATGAACACTTTACCTGAAATGACTATTAAACATCAGAGATATGCACAAAATTTCTCATAGGTTGGCTTTGTCCAGGGTGGTTTCGCAGGGACTTATTTTTCTGTTTGTGCTGTGGAGCTCTACAACAGAGATCTTTGCAGTTCTGATATGGTTTGCATATTTGAGATTCCTCATACACTGCTTTAGTTGGTCCCATTGTTGATGTTTGCATAATTAAATAATGGGGTGAAGCTGAAGATTATTCTGCCTTAGTCTAGATTATTCCAGCTCTAAGAACCTGCAAAAACTTAGCGATGTCCTGAAGTAGTACAGGATGACCATGAGAGCCTTTCAATCGATCTTGTCCTCTTCTGCCGGGATTTGGGGGTTATGTTGCTTTGGGGTTTGTACCTAGTCTTACAAATTCCCAGTACCATTTTTAAGAAATGAACTCCTATATAACAGTAGAATCTCACCCCTTAAGAGATGCATCTGACCAAAGGCATTGGAGGTAACTAGGTGTATAAAGGCTATTCATGTTTTCAGAGTCTTAAATGCTCTGCTTCAAAACAGATGTATTCTCTCTCCAGCAATCTCAACAGCCTGCTGAGATCTTCNCACCCCGCTTGGATTTTTCCCCTTTTTTTTTTTTTTTTTTTTTTTTCTTTTTTTTTTTTTTTTTTCCCCCCAAGATTGACAGTATAGGCCAAATAAATGTAAAAGTTGATTTTGAGATACATCACTTCAACCCTTGTGTTCAAAGCCAGGTTGTATGGGCTGTTGAACAACCTGGTCTAGTGGAAGGTGTCCAAGCCCATGGCAGGGGATTGGAAGAAGATGGTCTTTAAGGTCCCTTCCAACCCAAAATTTTCTGTGATTCTATGATCCAAAAAATGCCCCAATGGCTGTCATTTTCTATTCAAGACAGCATTATCCAGTAATAAATTCATCTATTACTACACCAGATTAAAGGATGTGAAGCCTTGGAAATGCAACAAGAGGTTAAATTATGGAGTGGCCCAGATACAGTCCATTAATAAAAGAAAAAAATTGTATTTCAAGTGCTGGGGAAAGTTTCTTTAGTTGTTGTAAAATAGGTTCCATTGATCAACAGACTCAATACAAGAAAAGGAGCTGGCGCCATTAAGTCATTAAGAGAGTACACTTCTTATTTGCAAGCTGTGATTAATTTTTTCTGAAGCTTAAATGCAATAAACGCCTGTTGTGTGGCAGAGACTGTGACATTCTGTTACAGGTTAATTTCTTTCCTTGCAAATTAGAAAATAGTGTGACTTGCAAAACAGGGTACAGAAGGGGAAAACATGCCAGCAGCTGCGCTTAGACTTTTTTGCCTTTTAGCTTCTTCTTTCATTTTCTTGTCTGCTGCATTTCTTCTTTCAGTGATTTGGATGCTCGATGCCAATTTGCATTTAGCATCCCACAACACCAGGGAATTTAAAAGAGAATTAAGAATACGCAGGACATTAAAAAAAGAAGATGATATAATTTTTTCAAAATGTTTTTTATCTTTTTACCTCTCTGTGATTGCAGTGATAACAGAATCCAGTAAACCACCACCACAAAGAGCCAGTCACATATTTATTTTGCAAAGGTGTGTTTATAGAGGGAACTAGATGGAGCTGACTCGTCGCTTGCAATCTGTGGAGGGCTCTTTCACAGATCAACAGAGTATAAGATTGTTTTCCTGGATATGAGCCAGTGATGGACCCATACAGGCTAGTAAGAATCATGGAAGAGTCTTTTATCCTGTCTCAGCAGGGACATCTTCCCCATGGGCTTCACGAGAGAGTGTTTTCCTAGCAGCGGATTTAACGGGGGGAGAGAGGGGATGGAAAGAAGATTAATGTTTCTGCCAGTTCCCCGCAAGTTCACAGAAAATATTGGCTAGAGCAGGAGTGGCCCGACTCCGTCATGCTCCAGCCTTTTCTGTGTACTTAGAGTGGCATGTTTTTAATCAAATGTGAAATATAGCTTTAGCAGGTCGAATGGATTAGCCTTCCTTGTAAGTAACTCTGCCTGCTTCAGTCAAGAGTGCAACTTTTTCTTTTTTTTTTTAATGTTTCACACTTAAGTTGTCGTCTTTAACTTCATCAGTTTAATGGGTCTTTGGAGTTTTGATTGTTAAAGGTGGGAACTATTTAATAACCATATCCAATTGAGCGTCCAAGTACATGCAGTGAAGAGGGCAAGGTAAGAAACTCCCCAGCTGCTCTGTCATTAAAGCTTGGAAATGCTTGAGACAAACGGGAGGGGGGTCAGTTCCTTTTTTAATACCATATTGGGATTACAGGGCTTCTAAATATTTAAGTTTTCCGTGTTTTGGGATTTCAAATCTGCCTGTGTTTAGAAAGTTAATATCCTCATGCTCAAAACCGGAGAAATCTGTTCATGACAATGTACATAACTGATTTCTTTCCTCTAATGCTGGTTGCTATTTATCAGAATCTCATCAGTCTCCTGTTCTTATATAGCGCTGAAGTTATCAAAGATAACAAGGGGGATTTTCTGCTACCTTATTTCTGGGCCTCAGAATCAGCTGAGCCTCTAATAAAGTTAGGCTGTTCGTATCAAACCATCCCTTATCAGTAATGTACTTTGAAAGCTGTTCTATCTGGTTAAATCCAAGTGTAATAATAGACCTCGTACCTGTCACATCCTCAGGCTGCTCTAAAGTGTTGTTGCTCCACTAGAATAAATAGTTCAGGTGATTTCTGTGTGCCAAGAAATTCAAGAAAATGTTAGAGATAATTGTAAAAATAATTTGATTTTCAGAGTTACTGAAGGGGGGTTTTTTAAATTTATTAATCACTTTCCTATTTCAGTGTTAGCTAAGGTATGAAATTGCTGTCAATTTTTCTTGCAACTCAGACTTTAAAAAATTTCTCTGTGTGTGTTATTTGTATTTATCTTTTACATTTCTGACCTGCGGTTTAGTGTGCTGTTCAGACAAGTTTCTAGGAGCTTGTTCATTTTATTAAGCATGGTTAGAAAAAAAATTAAATTTAAAAAAAAAAAAAAAATCTTTTAAAGCTGTCTTAATAGGAATCCAGGGGATTAGAAGACTAAAGAGGGACAGCAAAGTAAAAATATTTCCAAAGATTCATGGGCTGAAACAGGTCTCTTGTCTTAAGACAAGGTTCTGTTCACATAGAGGTAGATAGGAAATTTTAACATTCTGTTTATTAGAAACCAGCAGTGAGCTCTCTGAAGACCCTATCTGAGATGACTACCTGTCATGTCAAAATTTGTCCTTCTGTGCTGCAACAGTCAGCAATGTGATAGCAGACCGTAAAAACTCCAGCAGTCCTGACACTCTGCAAAACTTCCAGGCAGTGGAGAACAGGACAATGTGGTAGCTTGGCCATTTACCATTGGATTAAGAATGTAAGACATAGTTCTTTGATTTCCATGAGGATCACCTGCTAGTCAAACCAATGTGACAAAATTCATTACTTATCATAAGAGATTTATATATTTTCTTAAAGGGGGGGGGAGGGGGGACGACACAAAAAAAAAAACACCAAAACAAAAAAACAACCCTGTTGGATCCAGATTCACTGTTTCATATCCCCAGCTCCTCACACATTCCAGTCACGTATCTTATCTATTCCTCTGCCTGTCTGTCCATTAAGTAGGAATAAAATTCAAAGGATGCCTAGTGTCTTCTGCACTTTTTTAATTTGATTGTTGGTTCAAGGCCATGTTTCAGCAAAGCATGTCAGCATTTGTTTAAGTCTCGCTGCCTTCAGAGATGAGCGCAGTGCTTTGAGAAACTGAGGCCACTGAAGCTACGTGAAAACAGTGCATCCTCAGTATAAATAATATCTCTTGCTTTATCTGATTAGTGATGGGCCATGCTTTCTTTTTTTTCCTACTTTTTAAAGCAACTGCCTTCATTTATCACCATCCAGGGACCTATTCGGGTAGTCAGTGGACAGAAAACAAGGCATGAATCCGTTGGAAAAATAATTTGGCTCATGTAGTTCTTCTAAATATAACTCCCTGATCAAAGCATGGAGTGTCTTTTGTAAGTCCTATCCAAAACAGATATTAGATGAAGAATATACTGAAGCCTTCAGACTTTTGACTGTGCCTTTTCAAAGGCATGCCATCCTGAACGTACCGTCATGTGATGCTGTTTGAACTGAGCAAACATTTTTCCTTCAACTTCTCTCTCTTGCCTTATACAGCTTTAAAAAAACCCAAACCAAACAAAAAAGCATCTTCAATTAAAATGCTGGGGATTTTTGAAGGCTGCCGGAGAAGAGCCATTGCAGTGTTATGTCTTAGAACCAATTTCTTTATTTATGGCAACTTACGGACATAAATAAACATAAACTGTTTCAGGGTTTTGTGGTACGTTCATAAACATGAGAGTCCTTGCAGCTGAAATGGAATCCTTCTGAAATGACAGTTAATAAAAGCTATTTTTTATTTAGCTACTAACCAGTTTGTACTGTAACAAGTGTCTTTCAGGTGACTCCTACTTGTCTTGGGCAGAGATGCAGGTATAGGCATAAGAATATGACTAAACCCTGGTGAATCTTTACCAGTTACCGAGCTTTGAAACTTCATTGAAATGCTTTTCCAATGCTATGGTTTTCTAAAACAAAATTATTAGCTGTTCTGGGGGTGCAATCACAGGAGAGAAGGCTTTGGTACAAGTGCACCAGGGAGAGAAAGCTGTTGTTCCTGTAAAATTGCCGCAAACAGCGCTAATTAATATACCGATTTTACAAGTGATATAGGGGACTTATGTAAACAGAATTAATTATTAAGATCTCTTTCTTCAAAACACTGTTTCTAAGCTGCTTTGCATGATTATAATATGAACCTGCCCTACAAAGAAGTTGCAGATCTAAGATCACATCCAGACAACAGTCATGTACTTTATCAACAGTTTGAAGATGAATGTATGCACATACCTGGTAAAATTAGGGAGCCTGGTTCAGAGAGATTCTGTCAGGATCAAAGCCTGGGGAGTGCGACGCAGTGAGTGAAGTCAACACGCTTCAGGGGAAAAGGAAGACTTTACTAAGTCAGTGACAATCGCTGCGACTGCTCCCTCGCTTTCTAGTTTCTAAAGTATAAAGTTTTTTGATAGTTCTATGAACTTTACCATGTCATTTTCATCAGAATGCAGAGAGGGATGTAGTAAACAAAATAAATCCCGCTGTGATTATGCTGGAATCACTTGGTGCACTCTCTTGGTGCTGGGTTTACTCTTAAACTACCTGCACTAATCTGCAGTAGCTGTTTTATAGTGAGCTGAGTTCATTTTTGGTTTGGTTTGGGGCTGTTTAGGTTCTTTCTGTTTCTTTCTTTTTTTTCTTTTTTTTTTTCTTTTTTTCTTTTTTT
>VZRN01005169.1:1872692-1890035 GCA_013397935.1 Dasyornis broadbenti | reverse complement strand
AAAGGCCAAAAAAAAAAAAAAAAAAAAAAAAACCTCAAAAACCTAATTTAGCCTTAAAAATCCATAAACAAAAGCATGTGGTGTCATTTGGGAGGTTCATACCCCATTTCTGGGATCTTGCACAACAGAACAGTCACAAAGAAGATTTAACACTGCAACATCTCTGGCATCAAAAATCTTCCTCTTTCGAGTGATTTTACTGGAGTGAAGTATATAGCTTTAAGATTTAGGAGTAGCTTAATATAAGAATATTGAAACCCGATGATTGAGTGAAACAGCTTTTCCTAACGAGTACCTTGCTCCCAAGGTACAGAAGATGACTTGCAATTTTTTTTCTTAATGAAAATGGAATAGGAAGGAATTAGGTTTCATAGGCCTGTTTCAGAAGTGCTAATGCAAGAAGCAAATCAGTAATGAAAGTACAAATTTTTTTTTTTCATCATGTAAAGGAAAGTTGCTGAACCTGTAATGACTGACAAGGGCCGATTTTCGCATTACTAACAATTTTCTCTGTGTGTTTTATTAAGAAATTATTTGACACTTAAATAACTTAATAAAATTATCAGGTTTAAAAGACCAGCATGGGAGAGTGTGGAAGATGTCATGCTGTCATCTGTGCCATTTCCCATTGAAAAGGTTCAATCTTATTTATTTTGATTTATGAGTTAGGAAAGAAAGTCTTTTCTAGAAAAATGTGCATGCATCTTGCAATTAGTTGTTCACACCCGTGGCTTCTCCAGAACAGAAGGTTCAACTAGGTTAATGATTTTTCTGTCTTAAATTGGTCATATTGCTTGGCTTATGGGACAAAAAAATGATTCAAGACTATAATATTCTTTTAAATCACATAAGAGAGGTAAAACTCACTCATTTGTCTGGAAGCAGATAGAACAGTGTAGTAGAGCAATTGAAATAAATGGGAATTATTTGGGGATGGACTTTGTGGCACACAAAAATATTTCTTTGATGAGTTCCTAAATTCTAGATGTTCTGAATTCTATGAGGAACTTTTAAGCCATATTTGGCCATAAGGTCAACTCTCTATGAAACGCTGTTCTGCGTCTGTGGAGAAAGGAATCCTTGAAAACCAGATTTAATGTCTCCTTGAGTTTTCATACTGAACTAATCCTTTGGGAATTTCATTCACCCTTCAGTTCAGCTATCTTGGTCCTTGGGAATGGTTTCATACCATTTGAAATAAATGAATCTAACTTCTGTAATACTGACATGCTCAATACTGCATGATTTTATGTAAGTGCTGCCTGGGAAGTTGTACATAGCTAGACTGAAATATGGACAGTGTGGGTTCCCATTAGCTGCAATACCTGAAGAATTTGTTATATTTAGAATTTTGTTCACTTATGGTTAATAGAGCTCCACTTTAAGTTAGGGAAAATTGGTTTAATTTTCTCTTTCTACCATTAATAGCTATTAGAGTTGAAAATAAGGCTTTAAACATATCATTAAGGTACACTTAAGTAACTTGCAACTGACAATTAACTCAGCATGGTAATACATTATCATAACATTTTTCTTTGATAGTTTTGTCTCTTAAAAGATACAAGGAAAGACAAAGGATGGTTTTGTAAGACTACTGATGATTTTTTTTTTTCTATTTTAATATAATTTACATTTTGTTATTTTATCAGTGGAATGTATTCCATCATATATGTTCAGAAAACATTGAGTTGGTGTTTCATAGAAAGGTAGAATCACACAAGGGTTTCAAGATCATGTAGTCCCAACCCCCCTGCCATGAGCAGGGGCACCTTCCACCAAATCAGGTTGCTGAAAGCTGGTTTGATGGTAGGCAGTTGTAACAGACTCTGTTGAGGGGGTGTCTGGGCTTTGTTGCTGTGTTTCTGTGGGTACAGTGCTCAAGTGGGATGGATGCAGAAGAGAATTTGCTTCATACTTCATGCGTCTTAAAGTCTGGGAGATTGCTTCAATAACCAAAGAAAGATACAAGCAGAATTCAGATCCACATTCAAGCATGATTTGCTTTCAGGTTTCATTAAAATCCTCTTCAGCAGAAAACATGATGAGTTCTAGGAAAAAAATCTGATTACTGACATCTCAGCAAAACATGCCATGTGTTTTCCCTTTCAAGACAATAGTAAAATCCAGCACTGCACTTAAACTGAGAGCACTGTTTGTGCTGTCTTTTAAAGAACGGAGTTAATGGCGAGTGTGTGAGCGCGCAGCTCCTCGGCACGGGGACCAAGGATGGCCACCTCCCAAAGCCGAGCTGGAACGTTACAGTGACAGCAGCAGCACCAGTGACGCCCTCCACTCCTTGCAGAGCCAATGGCATTGACCTTATCCTGTCAAAGCATGTAAAAAGCGATGTGGGCAGCACTGGCTTTATGAAAACTGGACACATTTATCCAGGACGCTTCACCGCATTACCACAGAGTCACTCGTAGAAGTGTAGCTCGAGTAGCTGCTACGTGGCAAATTTTTTGCAGGGAAGCTAGAAATGCAACAAAGGCAATAGTAGTGTGAGTGAATGCTTCCCCAAATGCTCTACAAGCAAACCCACCAGTGCCAGGCATGCAAAATCCCATCAATTCTGTGCCCTACATGTTCTCTCCCGCTTTCTTGTAAATCCACTCTTGACGTGTTGGTTTGAAAATTGCACATCTTAGGGCTCTGCGGCCTGGCAGTCTGAGCAGTTTGTTTTGTTTCAAACACTTTCACCATGCTTAAGTCTGCAGAACTTAAAGAAATCAGACTGGTTGCACACATTCTTCTGGAGCTGAGTGTAGCACAGCATCCAAGCACAGAATTTCATAGCTCACTCTCCTCCCTTTCCTCCTCAATCATTTCTTGAAAATTCCTTCATAATAACCTTATCCAAACCATAAATATGAAAGTCAAATAAGCCCAAAGGAGATTTATCATCCTCTGACTCGGCACTCCTTTTATGATTAATAATGACATTGATTCCTTTGGAAATGAAACAAAAATTAATTTAAAGGTTCTGATTGGTTTTAGTATTAGGTAAACTTAACATATCTAATAAGCATAAAACAATTATCAGTCTTATTAACAAAATTAGCTACAGCAAATTTACCAGAAGGAAACTGTTGCTATTTAGCTCCCTAATTATGTCACTATTCTTTGTGACCAAATGATATAATGAAAATAATTTGATCTACTGGTGCTGCATAGAGAATTTTTTAGGGGCAGCTGAATAACATAATCTGTTTTGAATGTATGTTTTCCTACTCTTCTTCTGTTTCAGAAAGTGGAGGTCAAGGGCTTCAAAGAACTTTGCAATGAAGTGAAGTTGAACTGTGCTAGGCAGAATATGGAATAGATTCTTTTACAATTATGAAATTTTAGATAACCCTTTCCTTGAGGCCAGAACCCTTTGACTTCTTGAAGTGATCTATGGTGTATGAATTTCAGACTCTGGAAGAGCATAGAATGTCTTTTATCCTGCCTGGCACTAAGGCCAAGGATTGGATTTTCCATGCTGTGCTGTTGTCTGCTTATTTCCTTGCACTGTGCCTCAATCCAAGCACATAAACTTGGCAAGTTTTTCTTTCCAGCCCTGAGAGCTGATCAAACGGAGAGCAGTTGGATGCCCTCTAGCCACAGGCAGTTCAGCCCAGAGGGACAGTCACCTGGCCAACCTTGAAGGCCACCCAAGCATTGGTGATGCACGAACTTGGGGTGCCAGCTTTCATCTATTCTGTGTGAGTATCCTGTGCTCATGGCTTAGCAGTGCAGTGAGGTAGAAGCAATGAGAGCTGATGAAGCTGATGAGAGAAGTCATACATGATCTTGGAAAACTTCTTGCAAAATGTCTCTACTGGCACTCCTGTGCTTCCACCTCAGCAAGCATTCAAATGGTGGGGTCTCTGAGCATTTCTGTCCTTCCAGATCTGTCTTCCCTCCCTGGCTTTATCCTGACTGGCCAGGATATGTGTGTGTGTGTGTGTGTGTGTTATCATTTCTTCCTTCCACTTGCCATATGCCTTCCCTGGATTGCCATCAGTGGGCAACTTGGGTCCAGGCACATTTCCTAGCCCCACATCTATAGCAGCTGCCCCCATTTCTAAGTAGGATCTTTCCCTCTCTCCTTTCTAGTGTAGCTTTATGAACTGGAAAACGGAGATTAAGACAGTCTGGTACAGTAAGAAATCTGCAGCATGTAAGTGATCTGCATGTTGTAAAACTGTCTTAGATTGTAACAATGAACTTCAATATGATCAACTCCAATATTAAACCACACAGAAGTGAAAGGGAAAGCTCCTGTGGAATAGCAACCCCTCGAGTACATCCCCTGGCTGCTTGGTTAATGCTTATGAAGATGCTCTGAACTACACAACTTGTTTTCTTGCCTACACTCTGACTTTATGGTTTGTGTCCTATGGGAAGCATTTTTATTTTTGTTCCATTATTTAAAGCAAACCTAATATTAATGATAGGGCTGCTGTGCATTAAGGCACTGTGCTACCAGTACACATCAGCTCATAACTTTTGGTGAGGCTTTCTGCATAATTTATGTCCAAAGGAGAGAATGCTGACACAAAATCGAGGATTTAACCATGTTTACTGCTTCTTGTGATAATTAGATCATGTCATACTGGAACTACCAAGCAACTGAAGTAAGGTGGGCCTCTGAGTAATTATTAAATTTATAGTCCTCTCTTAAGTGATCAAACATGAAGAATTTGAAATATGTTTTGTATCCTGTTCTTTATACAGCATAATCAGAAAACCCAGATGCTTTACATAAGAGACTTGGATGCCATCAGATGGATCAGTGCAAGAACTGGCAGACAAAAATCATGCCCTCATAGGATTTGTCCAACCATCCCCTAATTGCCTGGGTTTATAAAGTTTCCTATGGTATTTCTTGAAAGAGTTTTGTTAGGCCCCAGAAAAAGTTCCAAATATCACAATTTTTTGACAGTTTCAACACTTCTAAATGTGACTGGAACAGAAAGGACTTTAAATGAGAAATCAAATCCACACATGCTTCTATTAACCTCTGGTTTAGTATATTTTGAATCACTGCACACATTTCTGTATGTTTTCTGATCAGCCATGCTCTGGCATGTGGTTAGAAGGGTGTGACAAGTCCTATGGCTCAACTCCTCTAAGATATGAACACACAGGGCGTGTGGTGTCAATGCGAGAAAGATCTAGAAGACTGAACAGGCACCTAGGTCAAAGGCAGTATAGAAAGATGATTTGAGGGGTAAAAATCCCAACAAAGCATGTTTCATAAAATCTGTTATTTTAGGTGGAAAGCAGAGGCATTTTTTCCTTACCGGTGGATTATGGTAGAATTGTAAGAAACATAAATTTACACTCATGCAGTCCTTAAATAGACTTTAGATCCAGGAGCGGTAAAATGCTCACCTTCTTGCCCAGATAAAATGTAGAAACACTCAGCCCTTTACTTTGAAAGGCATTCTCCATCAGTCACTCGCTCCTGTGGCTCCTTCTAAAAATTATTAAGCATTACAGATCAGAGGTGAGGAAGACGTTCCTATACAATCAAAGCATTAAGTTTGGGTGCTCATTGTGGCATTACAAAGAGTTCTTTCGATTTCCTGATGTGACTTGTTTCTTTCCCGAATTGAACAATACCTATTGTTATTTTTGCAGCTTTTATAGCAGCTCACCTTGTTTCCATTTAGCTATCCTGAAGCAACACGTGAGGGTGGTGGACTCTTGCTGAAGTCCCCTGTTAGATGGGAATGTGTGTTAGGTTGTCCCTGAGAGGACAAGAGGTGCAACCTTTCCCTTGACATCTTCCTGCTCAGTTCAGGATGCTTTTTCTGAAAGATGGGTGTGCAGTGGCAGGTACATACTACACAGTTCAGAAAAGGCATCCAAAATTAAGCCATCTGTAGCGTATACTAGTGAACATCCATCTCTGACTCTCATCAGAGCATGAAGGCTTCAAGAGAAGCCATGACTTGGCCTTTTGGGGAGCTTAATATGTTTCCCCATTTGCATCCTTTGCTAGGAAAACAGCAACAGTTATTCCCCAGATCCAGATTCAGAAGGGATGAATCTTTTTTCAGTGGGTCAGAGCCTACTGTGCTTTAATCTTAACACAGAAATTCATTTTTACAAATCCAGTTTTCCAGTCCCTGATGCAAAGTGATTAACAGAGCTCCTGCATATGTTACTCCTGCACTTTGTTTTCTCAGTCGTATCTATGAGTGAAATGCACTGAAACGCCAAAAATACGTAGCATTTCTGAAGCTGATTGTTATTAATATTGTTCTGTTTGGGTTTTTATAGCTGTAAACCTTTTTGAAGTGCCTAGCAAAAAGTGAGAAGAGCAGCTTTGGAGGGGGGAGACAACTTTGAAATCCACAGAGCAGAAGCTTTAATCTCCAGTTGTGACTGACATCAAACAAAAGTGCAAAAACTCCCTTTGTTCTTGAGCACAAAGGGTATGTTTGTTGTTTGTTCAGGGTAAGTGAAAGGCCCCCATGAAGTCCCACTGAAGACGTTTAATGAATCTGGCAGCCTCCAAGCTGTCTCTTCTACAGAGTAATCCTAGAGACAGACCCATCACACATAATTTAACAGAGTGACACAACAATCTCTGCTCAGGAGAGACTTTGGAGAGGGAATACTTTTATTACTCAAGAGCACAAACCCCTTAGGGTTGGTGCTGTGGAGCAGAGCTCTTGGTGGTGGTGGTGGTCACACTTTTGTCTCTGAATCAAGGAGTTTTTCATGCTCAGGTATTGCTTATTAAGCTTCTTTGAACTCATAGTTAAAACCAAGTGAGTTGTACTCTCTCCAGTGCAGGGGGCAGGGATCTTGGCAGCCTCAGCTTCTAGTAGAAGTCAAAGTCAAGAATATCTAAGAAAGGAGGAGGATTGCTACCAAAATCAGGTCAAACAGGGACATGGGTATTAGGGAAGGAAGGGAGAAATAGTATCAAAACTGGAACAATAATGGAAAAGACTACAAAAAAACCAAGTGAGTGAACATTCTCAGATGCCAGATCCATTAAGCTTTACCACATATATGTCATCTTTTATCATTTTGTCCTACTTGATCATTCCTTGGATGAGTAGAATAGGAATAACCATGGCGTGTGTCTTTAACTTCCCTTGTCCCTTCTATGATCTAATGTTTTTATCCTTGGTATTGTGGAAATTGGGCTGTTTACTGCCAGGTCTCATGTTCTGTTGCCAGGCTGAGGATGTTCTGTGTGGCTGGGAGCATGTGGAGTAACTGGTGTGCACCTTTATGGTCTGGGCATGTATTGCCCTTTAATAGGACAGAGGGGGCTTGAATCCCCCTCAGACATGAGTGCTTAGATGATGCATTCATCTTCTCTCAGCAAAATCAGTTTTCAGCCCTGCCTCATTCTGCATGTGTAAATACGGGCAATCCATTTCACATTTCTGCGTCACCATTTCTTCTATAAAAGAGGCATAACCTTGTTTACGTACTTTGGGATAATAAACTGTGGAGTGGAGTGTGACAACTCATAGCAGAGTCCATGAAGAAGACACTGTTCTCTTGGAGAACACCATGGTTGGGGTTCTTTCTTTCCCTAGCTTCCTCATGACATCAATCAAATTTTATCCCCACTGTTGGATGTAAAGGCAAAATACATTTATAGTGTGGGTGTCAGCCACTCCTGGGACTGCTGAGGGTCCAAGCACTATCTGGTGTTGCATTTGATTCCCCTGCCAAATGCCAACCAGAGCACCAGAAAACCATCAAACATCAGGTCTGATGATTCAAACTTAGTACCAAAACAACCTTGATACCCTGGAGCACAACACCCTACACAGCCCCTTTCTAAGAGCTTCTCTGCCCAGCACCACTCTTTGAAATATTCCCTGTTCTCAAATTGCAAGAATATTGTAGGATTTATCTAAAATACCAGCCCCTGTTTCCCTCCCTGCTTCCCCCACCCCTTATCAAATCAGACGTCCAAAATCAAGTGCCTGTGTGCTCTGCTGACAAGCACAAGGGGATTAGGGAGTGACGGGTTTAACAAAACTGGCTCAAGGTTTTGTAAAATGCATCTTGGAGCCTGAGCTCTGAACGAGCCATAAAATTCCTCCCATGAGGTACAAGTGAGGTTTCTACAAGACTGGATCAGAACTTAATAATGTTTTTTCTAGGTTATTTTTTTTCTTGCTTTCTAAAAGGTGCCAGAAAACCATCTGATTTTTTAAGATGCTGTAAGACTAACAATGACTTAATGTAACCATTGTGTAAAAAATCGCAAATATGTTTTACCACCATCAAAAAGAACTGGTTTCTGGTCTGCATGCAAACCGTTTGGGGCAATTAGCATATAATTTAATTTGCATTAATCAGCACAAGGTCAGCAAGAAATTAACTTTGGGTGTAGATTTTACATATAACAGCCTCTGAGAAGAAGGGAGGAACTGTTTTTACAGGGTGTTAATTTGGAGCTAAGTGCATTCAGTAAGTTTGGTGGGGCTTGGCCTTGCAGGAGAAAGATGAATGATGTGGATTTGGGAGCACTGAAAGCACAAAATGATGTGGCAATTTACCATGCATTTAATGAGGCAATACATAAACACTTTAACAGACTTCTTGGCACTTGTAAAGATCAGAGCACAGGTTTTGCTGAAGCACTGAGTGCTCTGCTAGCACTGAAGGGCCCTGTCTGGCTGAACGTGGACAGGGTCCCACAGGGCTGTGTGCACTGACCATGGGTTGTGCCAAATGATTCAAGAACACGGTCACATATCCCAAAAGCACAGATCTCTCTGCAGCTCTGCAGTATTTCCTTCCTGGAAGGAATTTAGGCAAATTACTCATTTTCTTGTGCGCCCCTTCCAGCCTCCAGCCATTCCCTCTGCAGCCGTTTCATTTCACAAAGTCTCCTGAGGCTCCATGGGCCTGTCACGTGAGCAACATGGTAAGTGTTGAGAGAAACCCACTGCAGATGACACAGAAATTGGTTTTGACAAAGGTTATCTGAGCATCTGATTATGGGAAATGAGATGCTAGGAAGTCTGGTGGTGTTTGGCTCCAGTGAGGTGATACATAAAATGTATATGGCTGATCTTATGCCTTTTTCTTTGAATGAAGAGCATTTATCAGTTGTGTGGCCTGGAAGGTGTCTGAGAGTGAGTCTCTCGTATTTCCTGGTTTTTCACAGAGGGTAATCTCAAGGCTCTTTGGAGCTGCCACTTGTCCATCTGTAGTTCACACACATCTTTGTTGCAGCAGGGTTAGAAAGAAACGAGGGCAGCACTGCACAGCCCATTTTAAGACAGGATGCCATTGTCATATCTGCAGCCATTGCCTAAATATTATTCTGGAAACAGAATTTTTGGGCAAAGTAGACATAGAAGCCTCCCATCCAGTTATTTATGCTCAGCTGAGATGCTGAGGTTGACTCTAGTTCACCTGTGCTTCTCGGCTCCTCGGAGGGAGATCCATGGTGGGTTGAACTGGATTTGAATTGGAAGTTAAAGGGGATTATGCTCTTGGGTTTCTTTGTTAAGTTCCCAAACTTAAATGGCATTAATCAGACCAAAGCACATCTGAAGGAAACAGCTATACAAAGAGATTTGGCATGCAAAGCACATAAATTTGGGACTCAGAATTAGGATCCAGTTTGATCACAAACTGGGATCATATGAGAGAGCTTAGTTTTGCTTGAGCTTTTCTCCCTCTGTGGTTTAGGATACATTTACATCACCCACTGAAAGACTCAGGCTCCTGGGCAAAGCCAACCTGCCATGGCAAAAAGCTATTTGTGAGTGGCCTCACCTGACTTCTTATGCTGCTTCCATTGCTTCAGCAAGGTTTTGGTATCTTGACACTCCATCTTGTCAAGATATCCTTCCTTAAGCAATATTTTCCCTAGTTAGTTCACTGTTAAATAAATGTATGTTTAATTTTTTAGTTGCATGACAGAGTAATAAAAGCAAATTTGACTTTAGAATCATAGAATTATATAGGCTGGAAAAGATCATCAAATCCAAGCGTTAACCCAGTGCTGCCAAAGCCCACCACTAAACTATGTCTCCAGATCCCACATCTATATGCCTTTTAAATCCCTCCAGGGATGGTGACTCTACCACTGCCCTGGTCAACCTGTGCCAGGGCTTGACAACCCTTTCTGTGGAGAAATTTTTCCTAATATCCAATCTAAACCTCCCCTGGTACAACCTGAGGCTGTTTTCTCCTGTCCTGTTACTTGGTACTTGGGAAAAGAGCCCAACCCCACCTGGTTACACCCTCCTGTCAGGGAGTTGCAGAGTGAGAAAGTCACCCCTGAACCTCCTTTTGTCCACAGGAAACACCACCAGTTCCCTCAGCTGCTCCTCACAGGACTTGTGCCCCAGACCCTTCCCCAGCTCCGTTCCCTTCTCTGGACATGCTCCAGCACCTCAATGTCTTTATTGTAGTGTGGGGCCCAAAGCTGACCCCAGGATGTGGCCTCATCAGTGCCAAATACAGGGGCATGATCACTTCCCTGGTGCTGGCCACACTATTGCTGACACAGGCCAGGATGCCCTTGGCCTTCTTGGCCACGTGGGCAAATTCTAGCTCATGTTCAGCCGCTGTTGACCAGCAAACCCAGGTCCTTTTCCACTGGGCAGCTTTCCAGCCACTCTTCCCCAAGTCTGCAGCACTGTGTGGAGTTGTTGTGACCCAGGGGCAGGACCCTGCACTTTGCCTTGCTGAATCTCATACAATTGGCCTCGCCCATGGATCCAGCCTGCTCAGGCTCTGCCTTTCTACCCTCCAGCAGATCAATATTCCCATCTGACTTAGTGTCCTCTGAAAACTTACTGAGGGTGCACTCAATCCCCTGATAAAGATCTTTGATAATGATACATGGGTTTTTGATAAAGATACCTTTTTCTTCAAAAATTTGTGCTCTGACATTTTAAGGAATTCCTTAGCCGAGAATCTCAGTTTGTGCAGAATTTTCATCAAAGGTTTTGAAATGCATCCATCTTCTGTGTGTTTTCACAGGGTCTGATTTATTTCTTCCTTCCCACAAACCAAGATCTTAACTCTGAATTACAGGCCCTACAAAGCTCTGCAAGTTTGGGCACTTAGAATCACGAAAAATCACTAGTCATTTTTTAACATCTTGCACAAAACTGTCAAGTGTCAGATGACATGAGAAAAGTCAAAGAAAAATGTGTTGTAAATTTAACTGAAGATTTATATCCCAGCTCTTTCATTTTAATCAATGCTAATAGATTTTTAAAGACAAAAAAGGAAGAAAGGAAGGAAGAATATCCCTTGTACAAAAAATGTTAGGTAGAGAGTTTAAAGTATTCAAAAAGTGTGGTGATTTTATTTTTCAATCATGCAATAAAACTAATGAGGGAGGATAACAGCTGAGGAAACAAGTGTCTGTGTTAATTCATTTTTAAAATAGCAAAAATTATTTTGCAGCTATTAGTTTTATTTTTGTGGCAACTGTATAGAACTGATACATTTCCTTCCCTTCAGAGCATTTGCAAACAGAAAATCTGGCTATTATCAGATAATGAATCAAGAGTTCTCAACCAGTATTTATAACCAAAGATCAATTAATCTGATTTGAATTATTCAACTTTCAGTTTGTTTCCCTTCCACATAGGACAATAGCATATTACCTACCTTTTCAGGAAACATGGTGGATGATGAGTTTTTCCTGTAATCCTGTATTTCACGTTGCACAGCGCAGGAGTAAGGTCCACTTATCACATCCCATTCATTGCCAAATGTTCTCTTGGTAGATGCATCCACTCGTCTAGATGCCAGATCCCAGAAATTAAACTCCTTTCTCTTTTTCACTTGCATGTGTTTCTGTTCAGCATCACTCTCTCTGGTGAGAGCTTGTTTTTAAATATCCACTTTCATCCCTACTTGTTGGATCCATTTCATGGATGTGTGAAATGAACCTTCTGGGTAGAGCACCATAAGATCGTTTTAAAATAGGTTCAATAGAACTATTAAATGTGGTTCTATTTCTAATTTTAGCATAAGAGGATGAGTAGCCATTAAATTCTCATCTGTAATTATTAACATTTTTCATGTCCATTGATATGTGTTAATACAAACAGCTCATACATTTGTATATATTGTGCAATTTCACTTTCTTTAGACTGTGCTCCCAAGAACATAAGGTCCTTGATATCCCACACCATTAAAGTAATGATCTTGGCATTACTACAAGTGCAAAATAAAGATAGTCCTGTTTAGACAGAGCAGGTTCTGCTGATGCTTTAAATAGATTTTAAATTAAAGCAGAAAATAAATGGTTCTGCAACCAGCTGTGTTTGTTCTCTCTCTGCCTTCTTTTCTCTCTCTTTCTCTCAGATTTGGTGCTCTGTTGCCTCTTCTGTTACTCTTCACTCTTTTGATCAGCTTTCTCCTCCTTCCCTTTAGTTGCAGGCCAGATGTTCTTACGACATGTAGATCTTTCCAAATATTTTATTTCCTTTGTAGAGTAGCCATGTCTGCAACCACAGCCTGGCCAGTTGTAAGTTGTTTCGAGTGATGTATTGTCTTTAAAAAACACACTGAAGTGCATTTCTCTGTTAGAATTTGTGAATTGCACAAGCTGCGAATTTTGCCCCCTTCCCTGTCAAGGGTGGGGGCAGCACTGGAGCACATATTTTAGGTAAATAGGAAAGGATTGTTCCTTCTGTCTCCCAGATCTGAGATGCAGATTCAGCGCTGCTGAATGCTAGAGGGAGGCAGCACACACTTTTTCTGTCGCAGAAAAGCAGTGGGTACCAGTCCTGCTATATGCTTTAAATGCAAAACTTTTTATTCCCCTGATGTCCAAGTATTAACCTTCAACATTTACGCAACATTTTGTACTTCTGTGTTTTCTGTCTGTGTTATTTAATTTTCATGATGCTCCTTGGATAATCCCAAGTCAAAAACGTTAGAGAAGACCTTTTGCATCACACAGACCAACAGTCTGTAAGTAATTGCCACCTCATGACTCAGACAGAAGATCTAGGCATATAATCTAAAATATCTACCACAACAGACAAAAGGAGGTGGAGCAAATTTTAGACTGATTTTTTTGAAAAAAAAAAAAAAAAAAGAAAAGAAAAAAAAGAAGAATGATTTGTTGTATCTCTACTGCATGATTCAGAACTTGAAAATAATCTTATTTTTCCTGAGCACAAAGATATTGTGAGTATGTTTAAAACACTTGAGGCATACAGAAGTACCTATCCTGAAGACTTGTCCACATCTGCATGAATGGTTCTAAAGCTGATCAATACGGTTTCACCATGAAATTGTGTTTAGATATTTAGAGGTGAGGAACTGAGTCTCCGTGACTTGTGTTTTCATAGTCTGGAACAGTAAAGAAACTTCTCCACCTGCATGTATGTGCATAATACAAATAACAAATGTCACAGTGTTTCTGCTCTCCTGATAAAAATAGTATCCTAGATGTCAGATGGCTGGAGCTGAGGACAACAATTGATTTCCCATCTGCAATTATGTTAAAGGCTGTATAATCAAAAACCAAAATCAACAGAGGAAGCAGAGACAAAAGTGTGATGATTTTGTTCTAGGTAAAAATGAACAAAAATTTAAATTAGAGCAGACGTAAAGCCTGATGAGATACAGCCTTTTGAGTTACAGCCAATTCCTTGCTATTCACATTCACCAATTAAGTGGCCTAGAGTAAAATGATTCTAACAATAAACCTGGGCTTGTGTTCCACTATTTTCAGTAGCACAAAAGCTGCAGACAATGAGTTACTCATTTTTCTAGATTCTAGGGGAAGATACCTAAATGAACTGTCTGCTTTCTCAAATCATGCCAGAGAGACTCCATATGCTCCCCCTCTGAAGCTGAGGCCAATTTCCTGTCTACTTCACACTTTGCATGCATGTTACCTACAGGTCATAGAATCACAGAATGGTTTGGGTTGGAAAGGACCTTAAAGATCATCTCGTTCCACTGCTCTGCCATGTGCAAGGACACCTTCCACCAGACCAGATTTTTCAGAGCCACATCCCACAATTCAAGGGATGGGAGAGCCACAGCTTCTCTGGGGAATCTGTTCCAGTGCCTCACCACCCTCACAGCACAGAATTTCTTCCTAAATCTAAACTAAACCTGCCCTCTTTCAGTGTAAATCCCTCTTGTCCCATCACAACATGCCCTTGTTCAAAGTCCTCTCCAGATTTCTTGTGGGCTTCCTCAAGCACTGGAAGGTGCTGTGAGATCTTCCTGGAGCCTTCTCTTCTCCAGGAAGAAATAACTCCATGTCTCTCAGCCTGTCTTCATAGGAGAGGTGCTCCGGCCCTCTGAGCATCTTCACGCCCCTCCTCTGGACCAGTCTGCTTCAGACCTGCCAGTCTTGCCCAGCCACAACCAGATTGCTGCAGACATCCTGCAGGCAGCCTACAGCTACCTGGAAGTGCCAGGCAGGCTCAAGGTGTGTGAGCTGCGCTTGCACAGCAGCCACAGGGTGCCCAGGGCCGTGGCAGGGCTGTGGAGCACAGGGATGGACACACGCTGGTGATGCTGAAATAGGAACATGGGAATTCTCACCTTTGCTTTAGGCACTTAGGTGGGATTCGTCTTGCCTAATATATGCATCTAAAAGTTGGGGATCTAATCCCTTTGTAGACAGTGGAGAGACCAGGTAATGCTCTTTAGTATAACTAATCTCCCCTCAGTGACAATAGAGAAACCCTAGATGACTAGTTTAGACTAATTGCTCAACTTCAAAGGTGGGATTTAGCCACCTAAAACAGTAAAATGCTATCAGATTAAAGTGTGGCTTTTCACACCTATACAAAACAAATGTGATTTGTGCCTAAATAACTGCACAGAACAGCAGATAACCGACTTAGACTGCAAGTGCCTCTTGTGAGGAGAAGACGTACTTTAAACGTTTGTGCAAGCCACAATAATGCACTGATTTATACATCTTGTAGTGTTCTGTACTATGGTCACACTGCTCTGGAGTTTATTGGATTTTTTCATTTTAAAGATGGAGATGTGAGCAAGAGGTTAATTGGTTTGCATGAGATCTGACACGGGGACACTTGGTAAAATGGGGACATGAATCAAGGCTTTCTATTCCTCTCATGACTGCACTCATGATTTTTGGTCTATTGTCCTGGACACTTGTCCACCATTTCTTTGTCATGAAATGTAGTCCATCTTGGCTGGTAGAAACACTTTTTTAGTGTAGCAAAACACCACTAGGTTTTGGGCTTCTGGATATTTTTAAAATACTGTAAGCAAATGGAGTGGTCAAAGAATAATTTGAACTAGAAGCAGAGAGCAGAAGGCACATTTTTAATTGATATAAATTAGTTGTTACTGGTTTTTCTCTGAAGTTTTGATCATTTTTCCTGTGTAAATGATTGTTATTCCTGTGGCCTTTCAAGGATTTGCAGCATCACATAATTAGTTTAGCAAACTCGTAGGCCACACGTGGAAGGCTTGGATTTCCATTAAATATGGGGCAATGAAATTATTAAATTTCCACTGTATGTAATTTGTGCAGAACATTCTGCAATATATGCATATCAGTTATGAATCTACAATCAATTTTCTTATTAAATGTTGAATTTAAACTCCACAGCTGGACTTTCATCCTGAAAGAAGCCAGATAGCCCAGTGCATCTGGTTTAATCTTCCCTTCAGCCATATTATTTTAAAGGCACTCCTGCTTAGTACATCTTACAATAGAAAAATAATACTCATATTTCCTCTCATCCTCAGCAGCTGTGATCCCTCTGCAGATGTTGTTCTGTCAGACGTTCCATTATGTGTGATAGAAAGCGTAGGTTCTTTTTGTCTGTCTGTGTTACCGCTTTGTAGATTTTCTTTTCTTTTTTCCTTTTTATTTTTATTTATTCCTTTGGCTGTGGATGAGTCCTTCCATAATACTTCACTTTATTTCCTATTGCTGCTGCTTCTCCCTCTTTCTAAGTGCAGAAATGATCAAGAACTTGCAACTGCGTGGAGCCGCCCAACAGAAGCCCATTGATTCCCCACCAAAGAGCTCTGTGTGAGCCATTCTGCTCCAGCCTGAAAAGAAAGCTTTGTTCCCTCAGCTGGTCATGTCTTAAGATGCTGATCCTTGCCATATTTTTTGAAAACTGTAGCAGTTTATCAGACTGTTTGACACTTCCCGTTCAGCTGTGTACTCTGTAGCATACTCTGGTATTTGCTGCTGCTCGTTCATCAGTCTCACCAGCCCGGGCACCACGGTGAGTTGTGCTGGGCACAAGTCATCTGGAGGTGAACAGTAAAGGAGCTGAAATCTGGAGCGCTGGTGGCCATGCCTGAAATGGTAGTAATGGATTTAGTATTTGGGGCAGGAGGTATGGGATTTGTCATGTTGGTTGAGTATTTTCCTGGCCGCCTTCCATGACTGTTCAGATATTTTTAGCATGAAGTACAAGCTATGTTGTCTCAGTTGACCTTGGAGCATGACATTTTAACATGGAATTGGTTTGACTTGCTAATCATTAAAATGATTTATTATTTTTTATTGCAAGAGCAACTAGAATCCCAGTCATGTTTAGCAGATGAAAAGGGAGGCAAACTGAAATCTGTCTTCCCTTGACTTGCAGTCCTTCATAATACCCCTGTTTCCTAAGCTGCCATCTTTCTCTCTACACTATTACAACTAGATTATGTCCAGGTTTGTTTTTTAATTTGTCTTTTAGTCATTTCACAAATATTATATCAGAGTGACTGAAACTAATCTCAAGGTTTCACAGTGCTCAACGAGAAGTGTAGAACAAAGGGATTGTTTCTGTTGCAAACAATTTATGACCTTAATAGAAGTTTACAGCTGCCATCAGAAAGGCAAGATCTTGCTATCAGTGTATTTTTACTGGTGATTGCTCTCTCTTTGACTTTATTCCCAGACTCAGGTTTAAAGATCAAGCCCCTAAATACCAACTTCTGTTAAGGAGTTAGCAGCAGTAGCACTGTATCAGGATATTGTGGCAGTATATTTTAAGGCAGTAACATATAACGTAGCAAAAGAGCTTCGGACCAACCACAGACAGAGCCAATAGTCCATGAAAGTTGAATTCAAATTTTGAAGTCCAGATCAATTTTTAGCCTGGTTGGACTTTTTGACTAGTTGTCAATTTTGGACAATTCGTGTTTATTGAGTTTTGAACCTCCTTAAGTTAACATGACCTGAGAAGAAATTAGTCATTTTTAAGATGCATTTTACTGCCACAGTGGTGCAGAAAAGCTTTTGACTGAAAAGGAGCATCAAGAACTTGTTGACTTTTTCAGTGTACTAAATAAGCACCTGCTCAAGTATTCGATGTACATTAAAAAAAATTAAAATAATACCAAAAAAAAAAAAAAAAAAAAAAAAAAAAAAAAAAA
>VZRN01005169.1:1857696-1871770 GCA_013397935.1 Dasyornis broadbenti | reverse complement strand
GGGATGTTGCTAATTTTTTTTTTGGCTGGCAATTAAGAGAGCTAACACCAGCTAGGCTAGAGTGAACGCAAACAAGACCCCTATAGGCAGCACAGTGCATTAATGTAAAATATGCCCAGACAACATAACTTGTCAGAGAGGATTATTTCTGCTTAGTGAATCTGCAGGGGCCCCTTTGCTCCACCACTCAGCGTCTGACTAGAGAGAGAAAGAGAGAAAGAGTAGCCATTAGTGAGTAGCTACTGTGGCATTGATGTTTGAGCGCACTTCTGAACTGGCTTTTGTTGAGAATATCGGTGCAGAAAGCATGCGCTGTCCCAAATCCGCTGTTACTATGAGAAATGAGGAGCTGCTTTTAAGGTATGTTGTCTCCTTTGTTTTAACGCGTGCTTTCGAGTTGCCTGGGCCCGCTGCAACTATAACCGTGCTGTGTATTAAGTAGTTTCCCTATTTAAAGGAAAAGACAGGCATTGCTGGGTGCAAGTAGCATTTTCCACTAGTTCTGGTCGCACGTTTCATGTATAATGACAAATGTACGGAGAGGGCAAGGAGGGGAAAAAATAAATATATTTATCTTTTCTTTTTTTTTTTTCCTTAAAAGAGAGCTGGTATTTCTTTTATGACCTCCTTTGCAATATTTCTGCCTGCTTCATTATTATGCACTGGGCATGGAATAAGCATGGAAAAAGCTCAGGGAGACTCCATATTAGAGCTAGTGCCCTAAATACCACTTTAATTTTCACTTAGCCTATGTAAATAGTTACTAATGCTTTACCTAGTCCCTACTGCTCGGAGATGTTTTAAAAATATCTAAATACTCCCTATATGTGGGATTACACATCTATTCTCTAATAATGCTGCCAGGTTTAGCGGGGGGCCAGCATCGACTACTCTTTTGAGAGACACACAACACGCAGACACGCACACAACACACACACACAGAGAATTATGCTGGAATTGGCACCCCGCTTTGAAAAATGTAGTCTTTTGTTTATTCGCTAGCAGACATTGTAGCATTGAATACATCTTTTGGTCTGACAATGGGACAACTGAACAATGGTGTTGTCAAACTAGCTTAACGTATGTCTGGCGATGGGGTGGTTTGGGTTGTTTTGGGGGGCTTTTTCCTTCCCTTTTCTCAGCCCTTTTTGCGTTTCCCTTAATATTTTTTTATATACAGTAGAATATGAAGTGTGTTGCCTGTTTTGTGGTGGTTGTTTCAGTTGATATCTGCTGCTAATAGTGCAGGGAGGGGGAGCTTTGTATCTTACAATTATGGCTATTGCATTAAGTTGGAGATTTATTACTAACCTCTCCTTTAACTGTGGTGAGAAAACTTATTGATTCTGAAAGCTTACAACACTGCTGTCAATCTGGCAAATACATACTTGCCAAATGTGCCCTTGCCTGATTTTATGCCCGATCGTATCAACTTTAACTGCTGTTTTGAAGATACTATTTCTAATTTTGTTTAGGTAATGAAAATGCAATAAAAATGATAAATCAGATCTCAAAGTGGGAGCCCATGCTACTTTCCATTTTTATAATCCAGCTATTAGCATACGTTAGAATTTTTAAGGTCAGACAGAATAATTTACCTGAACGATTCCTATCCCCAAATCAAACAAATTATTCATATGACATTTCTTAAATTATCCTTCTGTTTAGAGAACCATAGTTTAGCATTAAAACAGTTACCAATTTTGGGTCTGAATTTGGCAAAGTGCTTTAGTATCTTATGCACTGTGAGAAGAAATTGTTACAAAGATTTTGAAAAATTTTGGGTTACTAGTTGGACAGCAGCTTGTGTCCTAAATAAAATGAATTGTCATCACTCTGTGGAGTTTCTTAAACTGTTTAAAGTCTTTAAATACTTTACATGTTAAGCAAACGTATTGCTTTTAGTAATAAGTTTAATGATTTTGTGAGAGAAAAGATAAATTTATCAGTGGTTTCTGTTTTTTTGCTTTGATTAATTAATAGTAGAGATTTTGTGCTTTTTTGAAAAACTAGACTCTAGTGCATGATTTATATGGGTTGAGGGGTCTCTTGGATCCCTTAATTGAAACAAAAAGATATTCAGGGTTTATTGGTAGCAATCAGAGCCCTCTAAGGCATGTCTTTCAACACAAAAATGTTTTGTGGAGAGACTGAATACTTGCTATGCTGTTTTTCTTTTTTTTTTTTTTTTGTCATCGTATCTTCTTCCCTTGTGTGTTGAGATGGTGTAAATCAATAGCAAAGAGTTTATGTGAACAAAAAGGTAATATCACATAAAATACTTGAGAAGCCACGAGGTTATGGATTATCAGGTAATACTTGCATGCTGTGTGTTGTGCATAAACATGAAGAAAGCAAGGATGGTGTTTAATATAATGGGACCATGACATAATTCAATTCCTTGGAAGAACTTCTTTCAAGACAAACATTAACTCGTTCGCAACTGCTCTCCTCTGCCAGAACTGGAGCGGGGTGGGGGAAACAGTGGCAGGTTTTTATAAAGTTATTTTTTTTATCATGTCATCTTGCAGCAGCCTGAGCTTTCTAGCAGCTACAGCCCTTTGTGAGTGGCAATAAAGTGAGTCCCTCACTCTCAGTTACGTGGAAATGCCCCTTTAGTGTTAGCCCAGAGCAGCGTGAATGCCACTCCTGTAGCAGCCACCAACAGACACCTGGGCAGCAAAACCAACCACTACTTTTAAGGACTATTCAGTGCTAAAACTGTCCCTTAAGTGCTCTGCTCACAGGTGAGTTCCTGCCAAACTTACTGTAGTTTCTATGTTTTCAGATAAAATGTTGTATAAAATACATATACTATGATTTTTTTTTTTTTTTGTCTTGGATTGAAAATTACTTTGTTCTTTTCCAAGGGTGTTTTCTGACATTGCATTCACATCAAAGACTGATTTTTGAATTAGTTTGTATGAATACTACTCAAAAAACTCCAAAATCTTTCTATGCATATGTACTGAAATATTGCTTTTTGAGCCATAACAATTATTATTAACATCAAAGAAGGCGAAGCAAGGCAGTAACACAAGTAATTTCTTAGCATGTTTAACAAAAGTATTGGCTTTTGAAAGACAGTATAGGTTTAAGCGATCTTATGCCTAAACGTCGGAGGTGCCTGTTTCGAATCTCACCCATTCACAAAACAATGTGGTGCCTTGCAGTTGTCAAACTTGGCAACATCTGTTTCCACAACAGAGCCAAGAGAGGTAATTCAGACTCTGCATGAGCTGTTATTTGTTCTTGCAATGACCAGGTGTGATGTCAAAACGAGCACCCTCAGTCTTACCTGTTAGAGAAAGAGAATATGGGTCTTAGCCCAGGATCTGGCTTTCCATGCTTCCACAGGGAAATGGAAGTGAATTATATTTATTTATTAGCCTGGAGTCTTTGTGTGTATTTATTTATTTATTTATTTATTTACTTTCATATTCATGAACCACAATCATCAACATGCTAATATTTTCTTTGTTAAAAGAGGATGACACTGACATGTTTCTGTTGTCAAATTTAAGTATGAAGGGATTGAGACCCGCCCTGCAGATAAAGACTTGGGGGTGAAGAGCTGCATGTGAGCTGGCAATGAGCACTCACAGCCCAGGAAGCCACTTGTATTCTGGGCTGCATCAGGAGAAGGGTGGCCAGCAGGTTGAGGGAGGTGATTCTCTCTCTCTACTGTGCCCTCATGTGATTCCACCCATGGTACTTTATCCACGTCTGGAGTCCTCAGCAAAGTAAAGGCATGGAACTATAGGATCAGATCCAGGGGAGGGCCCCAAAAATGGTCAGTCTGGAACACCTCCTCTTTGGAGACAGGATGAAAGACTAGGGGTTGTCCAGCCTGGAGAACTGAAGGATCCAGGGAGATGTCAGAGCAGCTTTTCAGTACCTAAAGGGGACTTAGCAGAAAGACTTTTTAGCAGAGTATGTTGCAGTGGAACACAAGATTGTGGCTTTTAACTACAACAGGGTTGATTCAGACTCGACATAAGGAGGAAATCTTTCACAGTGAGGCTGGTGCGACATTGGAACAGGTTGCAGAGAGAGGTGGTGGATGCCTACCCCTGCAAACATAGTCAAGCTGGACATGGCTCTGAGCAATCTGATCTTCTTGAAGCTGTCCATGTTCACGGTATGCGGGTTGGAACTAGATGACCTTTAAAGGTCCCTTTCAACCCAAACCATTCTATGATTCTATTCTTTATAAGATTGCAAACTATACCTTTGGGGCTGAAAAACAAAGCCACTGTTCAATTAATATTCATATCTAGAAGTTTTACTGCAAGTGTAGATTGTGCTTGAATACTTAAGAAGTCATTCAGGAGTGAATCAATACTAATTATTGTAATCAGGAGGGTTAATTAGCTGAAGATGCTGCTGATGGAAAGTTCACTGCTTACAGCCCTGAAAACACCTAAGTTGATGAAATCTGAAAGCAAGATGCCTAAGAGGACTTTGTGTGGAGAGAAACGTTTGGCTTTCCTTTGGCATTTCAAGAGCCAGTTGTTCCAAAGGGGAAACATAGCTTGTACTTTGTATTTTGCATGATATTAATTCAGGGGATATTAGAAGATGCAACTATATCTGTCATGAAGATATTTTGTGGTAGTCTCTCAACAAATGCAAGTACCATTTTGGATAACCTGTACTGTCTCTGCTGCATTCATTTGTAGATTACCATAAATTAATATGGATAATCTTATGCATTGGAAATCTGGTTCCAGCACTGTTATTTGGAATAGTTATTTTACTCTTCTTCCCCATTTGTGTTCAGGCACAGGGACTTTACATGGTATATGTACCTGAATTACACGTGCTCTGTGTCTAATACACATATATATCTGTGTGCATGCATACCTGTGTGCACAGAAGTTTAAACATTTTTCATTGAGGCCGTGTAGTTCTGTAATCCTGTGCCCTCAAAACTCCCACTCAGTTTCCATCTGCAAAACTACATATGATTCAGAGTACAGTTATTGAAGAAGTAGTTCATGAAATTTAAGTTAGATGATAAGGAATAAAGACTGAAATTACTGAAGAAAATCGTTTTTCGCATTCTTTCCTCCTTTTTTAAAATTCTTTTCCCTCAATTAAGCGGTTGTGTTTCTTAAAGTGAGCATTACTGAATTCAAACAAAATCCAGCTGTATAAAATCTTTCTCACAAGTGAATTGCAAGAAGATTTTATATTTATTGCTGGGTGTTTGGGTTTTGCGTTGTTTTGTGTTGTTGTTGGGTTTTGGGTTGTTTTTTTTTTCCTTTTCCCCTAGTTGTATCTATTAAGATTATAACCAAGACAAATGTCTGGAAGTTTATTCAAGAAAAAAAAAACAACAAAACCTACAGAAACCCCTCTCTCAGTCACACACACACATAATCCCCCCAAGTCAAGTGATGCTTTCAGAGGAGAGAAATTCTATTTCAAAACACATCCTTCTTTCCTTTCTAATGACATTAGAGATTATCACGTGCAGGTGCTATTTATCTTTGCAACTGCTTTCCTATGACTGTTTTACTGCTTCCAACACATTTACTTGTATGTCAGCCATAGAAAAGGTAACTGAAAATGGCAGCTGTTGAGAAAGCATGTCGCCATGCCTGGAATGACATGCATTATCAGGGCAGCAGGAGTTGCTGGCTCTACAGCCCATTTCTACTTGACCTGCAGAATGATTGGCTGCCTGGGATGGTGATGAATCACTGGAGTTTATGAAACAAGACTGCTGGCATCCTCACAGAGGAAATAAAAACGAGATTTTTTTTTTCCCCCCTCTAACACTCTTGCTGTGGCAAAGAGCTTTTTTTTTTTTTTTTTTACGTTTTGTTTTGCTTCTGTGTTATTTCACCCTGCAGCAGAAGTAAATGTGTCAATTAAAGTCGCTTTAGTACTGTTCTTGGCAAGTTAATGATGCACTGAAGGTTAACTATCTTTATTGGATGGAAGTGGGCAGGAATTCTACCAAATTTTGTGTAAATCTTGATCTGGACTCTAATTTTCTCATCTCTCACTCCAGTCCTGAGACTAAGATAGCATAACTAGTAATCAGCTCAAGCGGGATGTAAAAAAGGATTTCAGCTGCTCTCACACACAACTTTATTTTCTCTGATAGTGTAAGGATCAGTGACCATTCCGTGGGCTAATATCAGTCAGATCCATCTTCAGCATTTCTAAACTAATGACTAAAATGACATTTCTGGAAAGCACTGACTCCCAGATTTGCACTCACTTTCTAGGTGGTTCGTGAAATTATATTGTGCATTAAGCCCACATTACTGGATTAGGCTGTTATGAGCCTGTGCTTGTAGGAAAGTACCGTGGGGCTGTAAATCTGCCAGTGCACTGACAAGGCTGACACAGCGTGGATCACAAGCTGCCCTGTAAAATGCAGCCAAGTAAAAATGATCCTTCTATTTCAATTAAAATACCCAAAATTGTGTTTGGGGGTGGGGAATGGAGAGAACTGCTTGCTTATCTCTCCATGTAGCGTACTCAGTGCGCTGATGTGTTACCCTGCATCCCTCATTCGGGTAAAATAACCTATTTTTAAGTTAACTCTCTCTGATTCAAATGAATAAGGTTACCAATAAAATTGCTCAGGAAGTTTTTAAATACAGCACTTAGATGAATATAATGCTTTTTGCCATTACATGAGAGAGGGTTTTTCTCAACTCTCATGCTTTGCTGCCCAAGCTTTTTTCTCCACTAGTTTTGAAAAGCAATTTGCATGCTCACATCAGCTATTAGACTTTTCCACCTTCCTTCGAATAATTCAGCTGCTGCAGAGGCTGCAACACACTTGTTATTTAAGGCACAGCCCCTGCAAGGCTTGTGGAATAGGAGGGCAAACTTTAACCAGCAAGAAGGGCAGCACAGGGAACTGTTGCTCGTGCCCTTCGGTGTGCGAGGGGTAAATGCGGTCCTTGCTCCGGAGTTCCCATGGCAGCAAATCAGCAGGTCATCCTCAAGAGCAGCCTTTGAGGATGCCAGACAACAGTCTGTCACCAGGAGGAAGAGAGAGCAGAGAGTTTGAGGAGGGGGGAAAAGAATTCTAGAAAATCAGAGAGAGGATAGGGGAAATGGCCAATCGAGGAGTGAAAAGTAAGGGTGTTCAAACACAGATCGTCTGGAAATTGAACCCTGCACGAGTAGATACCTGTGGATGATACGGTAGCTGTGCTACAGAGTGAATTTAAGATTCTAGTCCTGCACCTGCCCTCCCTGGAAGCTGCAGGTCAGCATCTGGGGAATTGAGGGCCTCTAGAAAAGAAACAGAGAATTATCAGAAGACTTAAAATTTTAGAGACTCTAAATTCAACGGTACAACCTCTTGGTTTCATTTTCCTTCTCTTCTGCCTAAAAAAGATCTATCTTCTGCTAAACTGTGAGGAAGAAGCTCACTCTGAAGCTTGAGAATTTGCCTGCATCATTTCAGCCCACATTTAATTTTAATGAGAGAGTTATATAACTCCCTTTAAAAATAACAAAACACTAACAGAACTGCATTGGCAACACCAGGTGTTCTGCAGTGCTGCTCCAATGAATCATATGGAGATTTGTCTGTGCACGGCTGATGAACATACATTAAACTCAGTTAACCCCCACCCCTGAATAAAGCAATCCAAAGGGACCAAAATTTTTCCCAAAGAGCCTTTCTCACAAAACAGTGCCAAACTAGATGCCTGCCCTAGGAACCTCATGGTTCCAGCATTTCTCCCTTACAAAGTTTTCGTATCAAGGAGTTGACTTTTTCTTTAAAAGTTGCAGACGAATTATTGTGACTTTTCAAAGTGAAATATTTTATGTTAAACACTAAGTTGGGTTAAATCTTTTGGTTCAGAAGAGAAAACCAATGTTCCTGTTTGTTGCACTGAGCCCCAAATCTCTGAAATTGTTAAGAACAGCACATTTAACAGGTGTCTCTGGGAGAAATAAACATGTGACTTCATCAATGTTCCTTTCAGACAGAAAATTTGTGGGAAAGCTGAATCAGTGACTTGAGCTTGTTAAACATCTTGGTTCAAATGCCATTCTTGACTCGAGGAAGTCCCTCAGCCACCAGTTGCTGGAAGGTGTGAAGGATCACAGTGCAATTGCCATACTTACACTCTTTCCATCCATTACCAGAAGCAGGGGCATGGACTAGGTGGACTTTCTGATCTGGCCTATGTGGCAATTCTTACACTGTTCATTGAAGGGGGAAAAACCCCAAAACCACCAAAACCAGCCATGGTGCAGTTTTCTGCACATCCAAATGCCTTACAGTTACTGCAGGAGCCTTTTCTTTACATCCATCATGTCTGATCTTTAATGGTTTCTGTCAGAGAAACACTAATGTCAAACAAAGATAGCTACTTTACATATTTTCAGGGTGATTGTTATTTTTGAGGATTGACATGTATGCTAGACACTTCGAGAACAAATGAAAAAAAAAAAAAAAAGACCTGTGAAATTTCCTACCTTTAAGATGCCACAATTTGAGTTTCAGGTGAAATTGAGTCATTTGCAGGGCAAAAGAAAGAAAAACACGTGGTAGAAGTGAATGAGAAGGGAGGATGAAGGTTAAGCTCATAAGGATCCTGCTGCTAGAAGTGGAGCACAGTAGGTTAATTCAGATATTGTAGTAAACCCCTCAGATATCTTTGCATTTTGTTTTTAAAAATAAGTCTACTTTTGGCTTCTTGTCTCTTTTGATATCCTTTAGCCACATTCTTTCTTTGCTGATGCCACATTAGAACTTCACACTTACCTTTGCCTGTGGCTTTTGGAGTTGGAGCTGCCCTCCAGCATCACCTCCTGATCCAGGCCATCCTCACCATCCACTTCCCTGATCCTGCATCTCTCCCAATAACCAACCTCTCCAGGTGGGCAAAAATCTTCAGAAAACTCAAATTTATATACAATGATAGAGATTTTTGCGTCTCCAGTAGTTCTTCCTGTGGGTGTGCATGGCAGGGAGGAAGGTTTTTTTGTTGCAGTGGGATTTTTCCCCTGCTCTGTGAAGGCATAGGTGGGGCTTTTGCACATTGTGAGAATGGAGCTACACAGACAAGAGCACCAGATGTGTGATTTCCCTGTCCTAAGTCATATGAGATTATAGGTTTTCGCATGAAGATAAAACAGCCAAATCCAAGAATATTCAGTTCCCTCTTCCTTTGGAAAGGTGACTTTTTTTACCATAAATAATATATCCACTCTCTAGCAGGAAATCAGCTCTGCCCAGTGCTTGCAGTACCCCAGTTTCTTTCCTTTTTGGGTAGTGGCTGTTGATAGTCAGCAGGTGAGAAAATAAGGTAGTTCATAAAAAAAAAAAGAAAAAAAACTGAAAAACTCAGACAATGTCTACTGCCAAGTCAAGATAAGACTGGGTTGACAAAAGCCTTGGTCTTGTGTCTATATGCAGAAGGCACTAACACAAAGGTAACACCTGTGGATCAATAGTGATGCTCTTCAATAGGACTGCAAATAAAAAAACTGGATCGTAAGGCTTGGTCTTGCGAAAATTTGCTTTTTACCTGCTTTACTTCATTATTCTCTAAATGTAGTGCTGAGCTCATGAACAGCCCAGCTGGAGCAGAAGGTACTGGACAGCCTCTGCTCGGCAGCAACATCCAGTCCTGGGCAGGATTGGATCTAAGGGTGGTGATCGACCATCTCTCGTGTCTTGGTGCTGTTCACAAAACAGGGTGTTCCTCCAAATTAAAGGCCTTTCCAAAAAACCCTCCATTCCACATAGCATCTGCCTTGTGCCATGAGATGTTGCCTAATTGTTTTCGGAAAGATTGAGTTATTACCCACAAAATGGAACAAAGGCCCTTTACCCACAGTGGGATGAAATCACCTCATCACTGGTATAAAATAGGAAGGGGAAAAAAAAGAGAAGCGAGTGGGAAGTTTTACTATAGCAACCAAGTTTACATAATATCAATGCGCTTCAAGTGAAAGCTCTAGAAATGCTTAATTTGAGGTACCTTTTCACAGGGCTAATTTTAAATGACGTTTATTTCTGAAGATTACTGATGAGCTACAGGAAGTGGAGGGGGCCTCACAAGCAGCTAAGATTTCGATACGTAAAATTCATTGATCAGCCTTAACTAATTTTTTTTTTCTTTTTAAAAGGGCTTCAGTTATATGCAAGTTATTTTATTTCTCAAAATAAGATGAGTGGAAGACTGTTGCATGTTTGGCTTTATAAATACAAAATTCCTACTAAAAGGTTAAGGCTTCATAACCCAAAATTTTATTCCAATGTCAGATATAACTGACAAAGACAGTTTTGTTCCAGGTAATCAAAATTTTCACAAATGGTAAAATGGTGTAGAATTGGGTCCTTTACCTTTAACCACTCAAAGAAATGCACTACTTTTTGCTTTAATGGCTAATGATTTTTACATCATTCTGTAGTTCTGCCCAAGTGCTTTGTGTCACTTGTGCTTGTGTGCTTTGCTTTGCTTTTTTCTTCATGCCCCCTACCCTTCTTGCCCCTCCAGAAGTTTGCTACCAAGAGTTAAGCTGATGGGCTCCCTCCCTTACAGGCAGGTAGGCTCACACCCCATCACACAAACCAAAATGCTGTACTGTCTGCTCTTAGTCACGCCACTACTTCCAGGCTCATGGTTTGCCCGCAAGGTTATTTCTTTGTGAAAGATAGAAAACACCCCACTTGCATTCACTAACTCTAGCTGGACCAGATTCCTGTTCCCCCTTGCATTAGTGGAGGATCCTGAGTGATTCCACTGGAGTAATTTGAGCCTGCTCCAAATTTACACCACCGTCACTGGGCTCTGTTTCTGCTGCCTCTGTTAGAAACTTGCTTTGATGCCAGAGATAAGCTGAATCCCAAGCATGTTCATTGGCTTAGGGGGGAATAAAGCAGAGGATTTGAACTCTCTTCAGACTGCCTTGTAGGCTTGGGAGAGAGTGAAGTAATTCAGCAACTTTCCCTTGAAGTGCTTCCAACAGTAGCATTTCCTGGGCCCAATACTGGGGGGCAAGTTGATTAGAAGAATGGCAATTAAAGATAGGGTGAGGAGGGGTTCTGGAGAGGGGACATGAAGTGAGCTCCACACTGGATTTGGCTCTGGGATCTGGAAGGGAAGGGGGTGCCTGCTCTCTTTGTCACTGGCTGAGTGAATCCACAGGCAGTGATGTCACAGTGAGCTCATACACACAACAAGTCACTCCTCAGTCCTGGCCTTCTGCAGCTGAACTTATTGTGGGTTTTGTTTTGTTTTGTTTTTTCTCTGAAGAGGTGTGTGATTTTCAAAGGTTGAGCTGTTTGGAGAAATTGCATGTAGCTCTGTGTTTGAAAAGCCGCTTGAACGCTGACTAATATGCAAAGGTGAGGTGGAATTGCTTCATCTGCCCCACTCAGACGGACGAAGAAACTGAGGGACAGCATAAATGAGGCGGCTGGAGGGAAAACAGGGTCTGGGCCTCGGAAAGGAGGGGAGGAAGCATAGGAGGCAGCATTTGTAGCTGGAATAGGATTAAAGTCCAAGAATTGATGACTCCAAATTCTAGGTTCCTCCCCGAAAACTGCCATATGCTCCACCAGTTGAGAAAGCTTAATATTGGCGGGCAGCAATAATGCAGCTCCTCTAAGCCAGTGTTTAGAGCCATTGTCTGATTTATGCTGTGAAAATTAATGCAGCTCCACTTGCCACTCTCGCTCCCCATTTCCCTCTGTACTGTAGCAACACATCAGAGCTTCCATTTTTTCCTTAATTTTTAATAAAAGTTGCTATTTTGCACACGTGTGCTGGTCAAGCATCTGGCATTAATGTTACAAATAACAGAGATGAGCCTGTAGCAGCGTGTGAAACATTCAGGGTTTTTTGTTTCTCACCACTTACCCTCTGCCATCGAGAGTTAATTCATACATAGACACTACATAATTTATGTTTGAGAACCAAATTATTCGAATGCAGTTTTTCCCTCTAAGCTCTCCTTGAGTCGTATCTCAGTATCTTTTATGGAGAGGGTTTCTTTTTGCATTTGACCCTGTTCCTGCTTCTAACTTTTAAATGGCAAAAGCAAATGTGCTTTGAAAAGTGTGTTACACTGTAGTTGTTAAATAAAGCAATAACCTATGCACTTGTAATGCTTTCTCTATGACCTACTTACATACTACTTCACCCTCCTTATAGTATGATTAAAAGCTGCTTTGAATCCACTATTCCCTCAAGGGATTTGAGGCTAGAATTTAACAAACTGCTGAGAAGGCTTAAGTCAGTAAGAGGGCTTCCCTACAGCTTCTTCCAGCTAATTCACATGTAATTAAAAGGAAAATAAATATTTCAAAAGAACATACGTTTTAATGAAGCATTTTTAAGCACTTACACCTTGCAAAATGGGGCAAATTTATAAAGATCTCTCTATTCCATATGCAGATTTTAAGCAAAATTATTTGTGATCCTCTCCTCCTCCCTCTTTGAATCCTGTGTGAAGCATGGATTTACTTTTCAGTCAGCAGCAGTGGGACTGTGGTCCTTAGAAGCGACAGGCTGGTGAGACTGAAGTCCCTTAGATTTAGCACGTACCAAAAAAACTGATGATGAAGAGGTGCAGATCCAGCCGCACAGGGTGAAGTGGGGGTGGAGACTTCTTAGTGAAAAAAGTATCTTCAGCCTCACTGAACTGCCTGTATTTCTTCTGAGCTAAAACCTGTCCCTTCTGCAGTGGCAAGATTTTGAAACTGAAAGTTAATCCAACTCTGCTCTGGGCCGGATTAACCACCATGGAGGCCTCAGATCAAAAACCAGGTGGCTACATCCAGCTGGAGAAAGTTGTGCTGGTTTCTCCTTTCATTTGGACTTTGCACCTAATTTTTTTATCCACTGTAGAGTCAGTCCTACGCTGTGATGGATTGGGGGCATAAAGGAATCACCATAATTTAGTAAAGAGAAGCCATAGCTTTGCTTTGTGCCTTTCTACGTGGATATTTAGGTGCCATGGTGATGAGGACAGTATGCGAACGCATAGAGCAGAGCAGATTAATAACACTACAGATATCTGTTCAGGATTGCAGCTGTCCTACGGGGATTATGCTGAGGGCCAAGTGAACCTTTTCTTTCTTTAGACTTGCAAAGTAGGCAAAAATTTTAGCAGCCTGAGGGGTTTTTCTTCTTTTTAACTGTTTAAAATTGAAAAGTCTCTTAGTCTAGTAAACTGGACTCTAAAAATTTGCCTGTTCTGTATTTTTTTCCTATCAAATCAACATTGGTCAAAATTTAAATAAAACTTGGCCTGACTGATAGCACACTTTTTTATGGGTCAATTTAATTTTTATATTAGAATGGTCTTTGAAAAGTTTAAGCGTAGTAGGTTTTAATTTGCACTTGTTACTTTTTGCAAGTGTTGATTATCCATAACAAATCAAATTATAAAACCTGGAGAGAGATTCAGATGGAGAAGCACACACAATGGAGAGGAACGTTCTGTCTGTCTAGACTGCTCAGATCATCCAGTAATCTTCGTAAATATGTTAATATTCTTTTGCCTGGAGCGGCTTTGTATTGAAGCAAGTAGGTCTTGGAGAAGGGAAATATATACAGATTTTCAGCGGGCAGTGGAGTGGGGTGGTGGGGCTCCAGCTATTTGTATGTGTGGAATTTTGTGTGCTTCTTGGTGGTGACACTTCTGTGTGCGGCCAACTCTGAGAGCAGCGAGGTTGGACGAGGGTTTTTGGGAGGTCACAGCCATGAGAAAGGATTTGCCGTCATTAGTTATTTAAACCCACTCTGTCTGATCAGTGAGCACAGAGTTACTATCAGTCTCTCTCCAGCCAGTAACATCACTCTGAGCATTTAAAACACTGCCAAGGTCTGAATGGCAGGAGTTTGAGCGGAGAGTGCCTGCACCCACAACCTGACCAAAGCTTCCCAGTCCTCCCAGTTTGGCTCCGGCCGCGCTGGGAAGCTCCGTGCCCGTGCGAAACCCTCGCGTGTGCTGCCGGCAGCGCCAGCCCGGGGCTCCCCGCGGTGCGGGGCTCGGGGCCGCGGAGCGCTGTGGAGCCCCGGGCGGGTCCCGCCGCCCCCGGAGCCGGGCCGGACGGAGCCGAGGAGCC
>VZRN01005169.1:1752550-1857605 GCA_013397935.1 Dasyornis broadbenti | reverse complement strand
GGAGAGAAATGTGACAACTGCCGGGGCTGGCGGCTGCCGCGGGGAGGCCTCCGCACCTGTGCCTGCCGCTCCGCCGCCCGGCGCAGTTGTGGGATCCGCCGCGCCCCGCCGCATCCTCCCGCCGACCGCCGCGGCGCCCCCGGAGCCCAGCATGACTTCTTCGTTCAAGCTGGATTTCCTTCCGGAGATGATGGTCGACGGCCGCTTGCTGGTCTCTGACAGAATGTAAGTGGCGGCGGGGCTGCCGCCGGGTCCCCCCCGCCCCGGCTCCGGGGACCGCCCGGTGCCGAGCCCCCGCCGCGGGGCACGGAGCTCCGGCCGGGTCCCTCCCGCACCGCCCGCCCTTCCGCGGCAGGGGAAGCGGGGCTCGTACCCCCACCCCCCCTTCCCAAGTCACTTGGTGGTGTCGGTGTCGTGCCCCCTCCCGGGGCGTTCAGCGTCCCGCAGGTCGGTGCCCGCGGGCGCGGGGCGAACGCGGGGGTTCTCGGCCGCCGCTGATGATGATGCAACGTGGAGAAACGCGCATCGGTCGCGCGTAGCTGAGCGCTCTCCCCTCCGTGCCCAGCGGAGCCCTCCACAGACACCTGTCCCCTGCACCCAGCCCGGACCCACCCCTGTCTCCTCACCCCTTCCCGGCAGAATAAAAATGCCCCTGCCAAAGCTTCATCAGTTTTCAAATTCAGATGAAATACTAAGCATCCACTGGGAGTACCAGGCAGAACGCAAGGATTAGGCTTTTCTTTTCCTTTTTTCTTTTTCTTTTTTTTTTTTTCTTATATACCGTCCCCGACAGCTGCCTGGTACGGCGAGTGTTAATTAGGGTGAGGATGGTTGTTCTACGTGCAGTTGAAGTGGGAATGAGATGTATTGGAAGGCGCTGAATGCTGGAATTTCAGAAGGAGAAGTATTCCCCTAGCCCGGCTCTGCTCTATTAATCTCGATCTAAAAGTTTCTATTATCGTCCTCTTGGGCATTGCCAATTGACAGGTATTTTCAGGTAACCTAAGCCTTGTATGAAAAAGTAAAAGCTAGAAATGATGAAATAGTCATCTGCCGAAAGATACGAAGTCTGAGGACTGTGCTGCATTTTTTTACGGTACCCAAAATATATTTTATTTTGTTGCTTTTTCTTCTTTCATCAGGATGACAAATGTGGTTTGAGTTACATTAGAACGAGGCGAGAGGTTTTGGCATTGGCTCTGCACTGAAGCTGTGCTGGTTGAGGCAGCGCTTAAGTTACAAGTGTAAATAAACCCGTGTGTGCAGCAGAGAGTGTCACCTGCAATTTGCACAAATCAGGTTGCATACTGTGCCCCCATCTAAGACTATTCAGACTTTTATTGCCTTTTTTACTGGCAACCAAACTTTCTCCTAAGGTGGAATGCTTTTCCTTGCACCAGCAGTGCTCTGAATGGAGACGTTCAGTAGTGGCCAGTTGTTCAGACAGCTGAGATTCTGTGAGTGTGTGGGAGAGGGGCAAGAATCGGGGGGGAAGCTACGTGGTGCAGATGACTTACACTATTTTTACAGTCCTTGAAGGACAGTGAAGTGTGTAAATGCTGCCTCTTGTCTTAAATTTGTGATCTTAAATTCGAAAGAGTTCTGTGCTGTGTTTTGTTCTTCCCAAGGTAAAATCCCAGTTTTTCTTGGCATCAGTCAGTTTTGGCAAAAGTGCTGTCAATTTCTCCCCTTCTGCAGAAAAATTGCAGACGTTTGACTATTAGGGTACAAAGTAGCAGCTGAACATGGGTATCTCTTGCTCTGCAGCCCTCTGTAGGAACCTGCCACAGCCGAGCTTCCTCTTGTTTTCATCATCTCAGCTTTGATTAGTTTCTACCTGCTGTCCTTCCAGGCAGTCAGAAAAGATCCTGCTAACAAACATCCCCAAGCTCAAAGGCACTATTAACTGTGGCTGATGATGCCCTGTTGTCACTCAAGCTTATATAACTTTATCTCAAATTTGCCCCTGGAGGTGGGGGAGTATCATGTCAAACTCTCTTCTGTATTGCTCTTCTCATACTCCTTTTCTCTGGGAAGCATCCATAATATATTTTAACACAGCTTGAAACATGGTCAGTGTTCATTAGATACAGATCTTAATGTGTGTCCGAAGATATAAAAACTAGTTGAGAGAAATATCAGCTCCTAAGTGGATTTCAAAACACAGAAGTTTGATAATGGAGTTGTTAAATGGAGTTGTTAAATCCTTGTAGGGTTGGTGCTGGTTCCTCATGTATTTTTGAGGGTGGGGTGACTAAGTAATCTCTTGAAGGAAAAAGAAACTTTATCTCCTGTATCATCAGAGGTCGTGTTGTGATGTGCTTCCTTGTATTAACCAAACCTTGTTTTGCTGCTGATCTAAGTAATTGTGGAGATGCTATGATTTCAAGGGATCATGTGTCATGCATGCAAATTAATAGTGAGGCTAAGCTGCCAATAACTCAGGGAGCTTCTATTCCTAACAAAAATAGTCTTGAAACTAAATGCTGTGTGTAGGAGCTTTGCTACACTGCCTTTCTAAAACTCTGTCATTCGCGGTTTAAAACCATCTTTATCTTGTCCTTCTCGGCCAAGTGGTGACATAGATTTATTTGTAAGTCCCCAGCTCTCTGGACTAATCAGTGCTGACGAGGATGCAGTTTGATTACGCATCAGGGGTCAGGGGCACACGAGCACCTTCCCCTTTAGCTGCCCCCCCGGGCGAGCAGCGAGCCGCCGGCAGCGTTAGCGGGGTTGCACGGAGCATCCGAGAGCACACTCCGAGTTACCACACTGCACAAAACTTTTAACCTCGCCATCTGCTCCAGCCATTCCGTGTAGCTCAGTTCAGTCTTTAGCAGAAAGGAATTTCCTATTTTAGAACGAGGCAATTAGCAAAATATATGTATAACACTTCTCTTTCATAGCACAACTTGGCAAAATTAGATTTTTTTTTTTTTTTATATGCTGGTAGCTTATCAGATGTTTTGGGAAATCAGTAGCATACCATGTCACCTGCACGTCTTCTTTGCACATCTAAAAATTATTTGTAAAGGGAATTATTTTCAGAATCACCCATTCTTTCAACAAGAGAGAAAAAGGGAATTTTTCAAGGAATCACTTTCAGTGCATATCTAGTGTGAAAGTTAACTGCCAGCTTGATAATTGCAAAGTTAAAATGCTTTTACCTCTGTGAGAATGTTAATGGCTCTTAAATGTTGCTTCCTTTCAAATTTTGCTGCTGTTACTATATAGCTAAATGGAAATGAAATAGAACGTCAGATATGTTGAGCATTACTGTGTATTATTAAACTGTATGCAGGGATTCAATGTGCCTGGCTAGTAACTGAATGGCAATTTACTAGTAAAAATTAATTCACGACATGGCAATGGAAAATGGATACTCTAGGATATGAAGCATCAAGATACATGACCTTCTGTTCTTGAGGGCAGCTGGATGCTCTAACCATGGTAAATACCTGCAAAGAGCCCTGCTTGGTTCATGCTCTGGGAAGGATCAGGAATTGTTTGACTGCTGTTGTGCGCTGCGGGGAAGAGGCAATTCTGAGTAAAATACATAGATGCGTGTAGGTGAAACGTATAGATGAAATGTGTGTGTGTATTTGGACAGGGTAAGAGAGGGTTAATGGTTACTAAGTGAGGTTATAAAATCTGAGTTCAATGTAATTTGCTGATTTCACTGGCTTACATGTACATGCCAACTGGTTGATTGTAAAGTGGTTGCTTTGAGGATTAAATACTCATCGTTGTAACCCCCACCCAGTGCTGATTTCTGCAATACCACCGAATATTTTTCTGTTCCATGTTCCACATTTCAGTGGCTGAGATTGCCTTCAATGTAAATGAGTATCAGTGTTTGTTACTACTGAAACAAACTCAAATTTTACTTCCGTTTTTGGTAGTTGGATATAATGCCAATAAAATACATTGTGCTTAAACAGTGTGCATGCAACCTCATGGGTTACAAGGCAATAATGGGAAAAATTATTTGGCCTTTGAATTTCTTCCTCTTCTAATCCAAGATGAGTCGAAATCAGATATACGTGCAATATGCTGATTAAAAAGCCAGTGAAGATAAATTTTTGATAGTTTTTGTTTCAAACTGAATGTCATCATTCACAGGGCATGCTTGCAGTTTAAAATCCAGAACTTCCTTCTCTGCACTAAACCTGCAATATAGGACTTCTGTTTTTTTAGCAAATACTGGACATAACAAATTTATGTTTTTAACTTCACTGCAGGGTAACTCAACATCCTGTCAAAAATAATTTTTCCACTGTCTGGTCTTTTTTAGATCTAGAATATCAAACCATTATTTGCTAACTGAAAATAGATAGTTGGGTATTTTTAAGACCATAGTCTCATCCTTATACTGGCATTTTGTTCTAACTTTGATTCAGCAATAGCTTCATTTTAAGTATTACGACTTTTACTCAAGTTACTTGCGTGACAGATTCCTTGGACCACTACTGAGGAAAAGCAAAGCAAAAAAAAAAGAAAATTTTTGAGTGTTGCCAAGGAGCTTCAGAAAGGAAAATAAATCTTTGGATGTCTATTAAGTAATTACAGTTTCATGGTGTCCTTCTCCCCATCATCTTTTCTAGAACCTCATTCAGTAGTTAACCTACGATAACTCTCAGCACATCAATATTTAAATATATCTTTCACTTCCTATGATACGATCTCACAAGTTTTAAGCCTCCCCCACACGTATTCATCATCCAAATTAATCATCAGTTATGATTGCTCCAACAACTTTGATAACTCTAAATATTTCATTGGCATTTTAGGATGTTTGATATCTTATGAGCATTTGGACTATTCAAATTTCATTATTAATTCATGGATTAATATAAAAATATTTGACCAAACTGATACAGGGGAAAGGTGTACAAAATCTTTTCATTTTTAAAAACATTTGGAATACAAAGAGTGCACTTTGGCAAGACAAAATTCTAAAGAGAAATCATTGTTTTATAGTTTAAGCATATAAAGACTTCTTCTAAAGTGGAGAGGCAACGTTTTGATTTTTGGTTTCTTTTTTTGTCATTTTCACACACTGTGTTTCCTATAGTGTATTTTTTCTTGTGTGTTCTTACAGTTGCAAAGTATATTGCATCTCCTGACATGATTTCCTTTGATTAAAACAAACTGGTGGCAGAGCAAGGTTAACCAGAGGCTAAAGTCACGAAATAAGGAATACACGTAGAAAGCAACGCTGAGCTTTCCTCAGCAAAGAAGTGGGAGAACAAGAAAAACCTTCATAGGTACAAGAAAAATGCAGGAACAAGAATGCCTGTTTGGAAAATAAAAACTAATTGGGGCAATAAATGTAATGTTCTCAAGTAATTGTGAAATAATTATTCCCCTTTAGAATCATCATACTTTAATTGCTTTCCAACGCGTTCCTGCATTCTTCGTGCCTATGGAAAGCAAGAGATGCGCTTGTGTTCCCTCCAGGATTTCATTTTTCATTTCCAGTAAGCTGCTGACTTTCTCATAAAGGTTTTCAAAAATATGTTGCCTTAAACGCTGCTGTGTTCTTCCATATGGTGTTAAATAGAAAAGGTGAATGGCAGATGCTGAAGGTATAAATTCCTTCCTAATGTCCAGATAAAGCACCCTGAGATTTAGTTGAGCAGTTTCTCCATCCTCTGTATCACAGATTTATAATCAATCTCCCATTTTCATTGAGACTGGGTTACGTAAATAGGACACACTTCAGTAGTGTATTCTCTTTGCTCACAGCTTGATTCTTGAAAATTCAGCTGACAATAGTTTAAAATTATAATATTAATAAAGAGGAGATCATCTGGCCTTCAAAATGACATCTGAAAGCAGCTTCTGTTTTGTGTTAAATCTTAATTACTGTATTTAAATGAATGCCTAAATGAGCCAATTCACAAAGGAGTTGCCTACTGTACCAATAGTGCCTGTTTGGTAATTTTTTTTTCCTTTGGATTTACACAAATATAAAAAAGTAGTTTATATGGATGAGAACAGCTGTGTTCTCTTGCCTCTTACAACTCAGCTGAAGAAAGCTGAGTATCTTGAGTGTGTTCTCTGCCCTGGGACAGCTTCTCCCTTGCCTGCCAAATGGTGGCGATGCTTAAAGCCAAGTTAAAAAGCAATGCACTGAAGGAAACATTGGTGTAAGAGCTGTGAGGAAGACCCTGCACCATCCTCCTGAGTCATATTTTGTGAATTTACCCATCACTTACTATCAAGGGCAGCATATTGTCACAGCTGAGGGCAGGACTTAGGGCTTAGTACTGTGGAGAGGCTTAGTCCATGCCTGTGAGTGCTCCTGCCTTTGGTTAGGCTGGGAGGGATGTGCTCCTGCCCACTTCTGCTCAGCTTAGTCTGGAAGCAGAGAGCTGTGTCCTGGTTATCCTGGAAGGAGGCACCATGCCCAGCTGTGCCCAGCTGCCCCTGCTCCCCACTGCACCAGGGATGGGTTCATCGCTGCAAAGGAGCATGCAGGGAATTTATGTCCTTGATTTCCCTTCATAGTGGGCCACTTCAGGTCTGCCAGGGAAACAACAACAGCAACCTGGGTATTTTGGTTTATGATTTTCACATCCCTGTTAATTCCTGAAATTCTTCAGGGATCTTACCCTGGGGTTTTAGAGTTTACAACCATGGCTATTCCAGAGATGTAGCTATTGCTCTTTCAGGAAAATGGCATTAGTGACCTACTGATTTTTATTTTTTTTAATCGTTACTATTATTGTTTTCTTTTTTACATGTGGGTTAGTCTGACAAAGACACTGTAGTCCTGGAAGAAAAGCCTAACACTGTCCCAGCAGTCCTAGGTAGCAATTAATTGCAACATTAATTTACAAGTTTTTAAGTGTCTTTCCATTTAAGTGTACTCACTCCTAGACAACAGTGGCGATTTGGAGAGGGATATCCAGGCACAAGCACCCTTTAGCTGATGTGTTTAGCTGGATATCTCTGTGACAGGAGGACTATGACCCTTTCAATCCCAGGTTATACTGTGCTTTCCCTCGTACTCTGATCCTACATCCTTTATGCTTTGAAGCAGCTCCAGTCTGATACCAAGTCACAGCTGACAAGAGACATCTCTTGTTTCATAACCCTGGAAAATAATGAAAACCCATCATGCTCTTAATCCAAAGGCGTGACACTGTCTTCTTGCTTAATATGTAAGCGCTCTTCCCATTTCTTGCTCCTCAAAAGCTTTGCACCACTAAATTGCTCAGAGATGCGAAAAACCCAAACATCCACAGCTTGCTTGACACACCACTTGTGTTGTTGACTCCAGGGACACTTGGTCCAGTGATGGTGCCTGGCTAGTGTGAGATAAGTGCACTTCATTTGCCTGAAACAGACCCTGTAGTTGAAAATTATTAGCTTCTGGGAGAGGATAACTGCATCTGAAAATCTACAAAATCAAGTGATCCATTCCCTTCTTCTCTTTATTTTTTTCCCCCGGCTCATTCAATTGCTTGGCTCTGTCAGCCTTTGCCGGCAATTCATTGCTAGTGAGAGAGACATCTGGTTCTGCCCTTTGTCAATAAATGCTTTTATATTTTTTTTTTTTATATTTCACCACAGATGGAATGTAGAACAAGCATTAGGAGTTTGAAATGTTGTCAAACACACTCCGTGCCCAGTGGCTATTGCTTAAAGAAAACCCTGTTCTATACCTGGTTCTCATACAAGATGCTCTAGAAATTGCAAGTCTGTAGTTTGTCTTGGTTTCACCATGAGTTTTAGAAAACTTGACCCCCCTGTTGCGTATTCCAGGGGAATAAAAATAATCTTTCATTTTATCTGCAATGTCTCTCTATTAACATATAGAAAAGCTGATGATTTCATTAGTCAGTAAATGAACTTTCAATTTTTTTCTTAATTCGGTTTAATTTCTTCCTCCAAGATCTTATTGCTTAGAAACCAGTTTTTCATGTTCTAATGGCCCTATCTAAACTGCATTTAACTCCTGCTGTCAAAAAAAAAAAAAAAAAANCTGAAAAAAAAAAAAAAAAAAAAAAAAAGAAAAAAACCAAATAAACAAACAAGAAGGAAAAAAAAAAAACAGAGAGAAAATGAGTTCAGGAAATCCCAGTGACTATTACTTTAGGTATGCATTTAGCCTTTAAAACGGATTCCTGAAAATACCTTGATTGGGGATATATTCAGAGATTTGATCACAAAACCAGAAACGCCAAATTAAGGAATAACCACAGATGAGTTAGATGATCTCTGCAGGAAAAAAAAAATGGCAGAAGTCATTCCCCTTGTCCTAAACTGACCCATGTCATGCAGCTTCTTCCTCGAAGCACTGCATTTTTAGGACTGCCAGGTGAGCACTGGCTTTTTCCAGCAGGTTCAGTGTTGCCAGCTCCTTCCGGAGATCAGTATTGAGTGGGAGTGGACCAGGGGGAAGAGGAAGGAATAAAATTAGCATTTAATTTTGCAGGATGTGGAAAAATCAATGACAAGTGAAGCAATTCTTAGAGAACCTCTCTGGACACGTAAAGCACCATTATCTGATATTTTATTACCAACTATAGCCTGCAGTCCGTGTTCAAGCCAAACTTCTGATGAGTTTCCAGGAGCTTGGCTTGAATGAGGAATGCAAAATGCTGGGCTTTGCATCCCATGCCAGGCTGTCCTGCTCTGAACAATGAATTGCAGTCGTGTACGTGGATTTTGCAGCCTTTTTCTCATTGGTCGCCTCGGAGTGAACTTCAACATGGAAACGTGAGGCAAAAGAACTTTTCAGATACTGTTTTACCGCACTAGCAGAGGTCCTGTCTTGATGATGAAGTGGAAGATATGTCAGTTTTAGTTAGCCAGGTATTCGTTTGAGGCATGTTCACACATCTCAGGTTGGGGCAGGGGGTTCTGCTGTTCTTGTCAAGTCTTTTCCCCTTTGCCAGAGAGGAGGATTCATCTTGACGCCTGAGGGCTCTCAGCTTTCACAGATATCTCTGTTGTTTGGCTGCAGAAGATAGAGTACAACTTACGCTTTTAAGTTGGTTTGTCGTCTGCGGAGAAGAGAGTAAATGCAGCAGCTTCATAACTGTGCTCAGATATAGTCGAAGAAAGTCCAGCACTATATTACGGATTTTTAAAACAATTGGGTTTGCCTGATTTCATTGTCCCCTAACTGCAGCCTAGTATCTCACTTGGTAGACCACATTTATTTATCTTCAAGACAGGACTGTGTAGAATAGGAAAACCTCAGAGTTTCAGTATATTCTTCTTGCCATTCTCATGTCTGTGCTATTCTAGGGGTATTTCACTGGAACAGGATGAAGTTTTAGTATATATTGTAGAACAACATGATTTAGGGTCAAATTCTGGCTATTTTTGAGCCTATTTGCTTTCTGCAGTGACTGTTTCAATGTGGCCATATAGATGTAGACATGGAGTTCTAATTGTCATTGGAAAGTCAGACAGCAGCAACTCTTCAATGTTGTCTGCAAACCCTTCCTTTGAAACCAACAGGAGTGAGACCTGTTTTCCAGCCAGAAATATTGCTTACAAGGCTTAATGGGGCCCAAAAAGTCTTCAAGAACACTGGCTGATCTCTGTGTTTTCAAAGTATTATTCCAGGCTCCTTGAGGTCATTTCTTCTTCCCCTGCATGCACAGTTTATCGGATTTGGGCAAAGGTCCTGCAGCAGCCTTGTTGCTGCCTGTGTGTATGTGTCAATGAACAGCAGGCCAATCATAGCAGGAGATACACGCTGGAATTCAGAAAAGAGCAATTTTCAGCTTACTCAGATGCCCGTATTGCTACCTGGAAGCTCTGCAGCAGCTAGAGACTATTTGGCTGATTGTGTGCCTCTTTGCTCTCTCTGTCCTCACCTCCGCATCAGGGGATGCTTAGACTTCTTTACTTTGCTGGCCTTTGGAGGATTTGAAGGTCTCTGAGCACCCCTAGGATCTCCATTTCTTCTCAAGTGGGAAAGGCAGTGGAGAGAACTGCTGCTGACTTCAGCCAGTCGGGCCTCTGGTTTTCCTGTTTGGTTTGAAGCCACATATACAGAGTGAATTTGGAGTTGAGAGATGCCAGGCCTCTGGGTAAGATGAATATTGTGGAGCAGAAAAAGGTATGTATTCAGGCAAGGCTTTCATATAAGATGCAAATTCAGGATTACTTAGCAGAGAAAATAATCATTTAAAATTAATGTTACATTTAAAAAGTGGAGCATCATTTGTGTTAACAGGAATGAAGGTTTTATTTTTAAGCTGAGCAAAGCCCCAAATCCCAGAAAATGCGAAGTTGTTGCTGGTAATTTCTGGACATGAACCTGGAGGGCTCATGGAAACTTAGAAATAAATCAACTTCCCTCTCCTTTCCCAAAACTCTTTGGGCAAAAAAAGGTGTAAATATTTAACAGCAAATAATCACATTGCCAAGAACAGCAAACAAAGCCTTGTTATTCAATTCTATAATATGCTGTAAATAATGAAAACCCTCATAGATCTAGCTGGATCTTTTTTATCAGTGAAGAAGCATGTAGTATTTTAAAAATCCATCAACATAGCTAAGACTGTTTTTCCAGTCTTTTACCACTTCATGCCATATTTTTCTCTGTCCCTGAAATATGCAATTTGCCCTGCTTATGTTTGTTTAAACTGATGGGAGCCTTCAACATGCTCTGATCCATGTTGCAAGCAAGAAGCCTTCCCTGCCCTTACCTGCCTTGTGAGTTAAGAACCACCCTGCTCTGCTCTCCCTTAGCACCATCCATTCAATATCCACAAAAACACCACTGTGATTCCTTCCCTGCTTCTCTGGTGGAAGTTCCTACAGATATCTACAAAACATTTTCTTTATTTTCTTCCTTCTTTCGTGAGTAAGAGAAACCTATTGAACTTGGAGAATTTAGATCTGAAGTGCTTAATAATTTTATATTCTTACTATCCAGATAGTGATTCAAATTTTGAAAGTCCCTGAAAGCATGACCAGCCTTTCTGGTCTGTGTTCATTGACCCAGCAGACTGGAATTATCAGCCCTGACTATGATTTTCTAGGTCTTCTGGGGATCTGTTGCTTGACAAAGTATAGTAGTTTTTCTTGCATTTTTTAGTGGATGTTTTGGTAGGTTCTCTCAGCTCTGATTTTCAGACGATCTTGTACTACAGTTGTGAACTAAATACGATACTATCATGTTGTTTTCTTTTTCTCCACAACCACAAGTTGCCCTACTTACCCAATGCAAATCACAGTGGATCTACGTAACATGCCTTTCTCAAGGGCATCTGTTAATTCCATGTGACAGGCTGGGGAGTTTCAGCCAGGAATATTGAGCACTGAAAGAAGACCTGGTTAGGCTCAGTAGCACTTAAATTTAATCAAATTTTAAGTAATCCTCCTAAATTATAGCTTTGACAGACTTTGTGCAAGAGCAGTTTCTTCAACATTGAGGTGTTTAGGTGAGACTTTTATTATTAACAGCATTCCCCTGTACAGTAAATATATGCTTCACCAAGGTAGGAGATGCAGCAGGAAGACACAGAGGCCTCAGCAGATTACAACCTTCTCTCTAAGCACTTGACTTTTTATACAACGAAACTGGTGGTAAAACTCAGTGAAAACGAATGGTTTAGAATCAGCTTAAATATTCAGGTTCCAGAAAGACTGGTTGTTATAAATAAATTAAGGACTGAATCCAAAGCTCGTTGAGTCGATGGGCAGACTTCCTTTGATTTCAAAGCACTCTGTATCTGTGATCCAAACGCACTGTGAACAAATAAAGACAAAGAATTTATGTTGATTGGACATATTCAGTGTGACAAGAGCTTAAGTCTGATTCTCCTCTTTGCTTATGAAACACAACTGTGTGCTTCTCCCCGGGGTTGCTGGAAGACAAGTATTTTGGTAGCTGCATGCTAGGACTCACAATTAGTGCAAGCACTGGCTCCTAGCACTGAGAATCATTGTGCTCTATGAAATGGAGAGAAAGTTATGGAAAGGGACAGAAAGTTATGGCTGATAACAGTGTATTTTGGGGTTATCCTGATTTGCCTTCAGGCCTTTTAAGGTGTTAATTTATCCTCCTGTTTTTATTTTTCTTAGTTCTTTTTTAAAAGTCATCTTCATCCGTTGCAATGGTAAGGTTAATGGCATCAAAACGCTAGCAGTTAAATTGTGGTCTTCAGAGGGAGGAGGTTCTCTCAGAATGCCCTCTGTTCTCATCCCTCATTTGGAATATTCTGTGGTGTCAAGCTCTGAGTCTGCCTGCCCTCACACCTGTGGGACTTGGGGACGCTTTGTACGTTCTTCCTTCTGTGTGTAAAACCTTGTTTAGAAAGCGGGTTAATTTTCTTTGTCACGGAGCTCAGTGCACTCCAGGGGATGGGTGTGTTGAAAGTAGCACCACAGTAGCATCAAGATCACTCGTGTCTCAGACTGATTCTGGTTTGCTGCTGAAGCAGATGCTGAATAGAGAAGCACAAATCACTTTTGCTTAGGGTATGATTAACTTACGTGAAGCAGACCTCCTCTGATACGGATTTCTTTTTTTAATATCAGATACATATATTTCGTTTTACCCTAAAATAATTTACTCTTCTGGATCTTCTGAACAAATCAAATGCTTGATTTCTCTTTCTGAAATCTATGATCATGTCATCTTTGAAGCAGCCTTCAGTCTCATTTCTAAACTGCAGCTGGTTAGTTTGTCTCAAAGTGACCTCACCTCATGCAACCTTGATACCTTTTCACTTGCTATCTTTTTGTTCTGATCTAGATTTGCTTTTGCTACTGTGAAAGGCATGGTCATTTGAACAAGGTGTACTGAGACACCTCTACATTTTCAGCCTACTGTATTTCTAATTTTTTATAGACCTCAAATTTTCAAAGTTAACTCCAATTAATCTTTGTTCTGGTTAATTTAGGTTCCCCATGCAAAGAGTAGAATAATGGGAAAAGTAAAAGTAGAATGTATGTATGGGTTAGTATAAACCGCAGTCCTTTTCATACTGAACATTAGCTTGTTGAAATGCCTCCACTCTTGGCAGAAGACAAGCTTCGTAACCTAAGAGGATGTGATTTGAGTGGAGTTTTCATGCCCCATGTGTTCATTGTGTTCTTGCCACTGATGCAAACATTATCTATAATTACATTTTCAAGAGACTGAAAATTGCAGTCTTTGTGGAACAAAAATGCAGCTGAAGAATGGAATGTATATCCTCTCCACCCTCATTATAAGGCTTATAAAAATCAAACTATAAGGCCCAGTACTGTAGCTTTCAAGATGCAGGAAACCAGCACTGTTAGCCTGCAGTAAAGCATTTTTTACTGAAAATCAAGGCCTTTTGATAATCAAGCTAGTGCTGTTATTTCTTCTAGTTTGCCACTGAAACCAGTCAAACTAAAATTTGTAATTCAGATCAGTATAAATAAAGTTGAAGTACTTAGTCTGTTTGCTTATTTAAAATATTTTCATGGATTTGAGATTTTATTCACAATTGGTGGCAATGTTAAAAGATTTATTAGACAGATCATAACATGAGTGTTGAAACATCCTACCATACCATGCTGTGGAGCAGCCATGTTTTTCGGAATGAAAACAATAGTAATGAAAATGCTGTTTTCATGATGTTCTCCTGGACACCGAGGAGTTTTAGTGCTGCTGCTCAAACTGCGCATCTCACTAAAGCACCACTTCCCTACAGCAGTGTTACCATCTTCTTTCCAGCAGCTGAAGAACCAGAAGCAAAAGAATACACATCCTTGACTTTCTGTGTAAAACAAGCACTGGAAACTTAAACAGAAGCTCCCAGGTGGAGACAGCTAATTCTGATCTCCTGTAGTATGCTTTTGAGAGTAGAAATTGATGAAATCATAGTGTATCAATCACCTGTGTTCATAATACCCATGCATTCATCTTCATCTTATGAACTGCAGTTCTGAATGGGGTTTTCCCTCCAATAAGTGAGGCTTTTAAAAGTTCTCTGAAAACTGAGTTTGTCTCTGATACCAGGGAGATAAATGCCTTTGGATAGAAAGGCACATGCAGTTATTGGTTCTATGATTTACCGCATCGAGGAGCGTGCGTACAGATGTTGAATGATCACATCAATGCTAATAAATAGATAAATAAGGAATGGTCCTGAATGCCTGTAAATCCATGAGAACAAATGCAGGAATGTAGGAATTTATTGTTAGAAGCATAAATAGTCTGGAGTAAAATTAGTGTGTATACACTGCTTTCCTTTCAAGCTAGTTGTTTTTTATCTTTCTAAAGGAAGTAATCATTTGGTTGCTCTTCCTAGGTTCACATTTAATGTTAAAATCAATTTTAAAAATAATTTGGATGAAATACTGTGAGTCTTATTAGATACCTGTTTATGACCATCCATCTTTATGTGGAAAGGGGTCTGGGCAACATCACACTGCAGGCAGGTGACAGTAAGGGCAACTAGATCCACGTACTTTATGCAGTTGTTGCCCAAGTTGGTAATTCTGCCTCCAAGTTCTGCTCCCTGATTGCTGCAAGTTATGCACAAGAACACTGTGGTGATTGAGTGCTGGAGTTCCCAGGACAGCATCTATTCTTAGTGGTCCAGCAAAACTTATTAAGAAAAGTAATTAGAACAAAGCTCAAGTACATTAGCCTCTTTAATGCTCCTGAATTCTCAGAGCTGTCTTCAACATTGGCAGAGGCTGTTTCCAGTAGAGAAACTGAAGCAACTTTCTTTGCTGAAGTTAAACCCCCTTTGGTCTTTGGCATCGTAGTGGGAATTTCTTCTTACATAATAATATCAAGACCCAGACAGATCAAAGGGCGCTGGTATTCCAATTAGTGAAAATAACCCACTTTGCTTTTATTTTTATGATGGATTTCTGTCAAGATGCAAAGTTCTGTGTTTCTGCCCACTTCTTATGTGTGGTGTTCTTCTATGCTGTGTCACCTCACACCTTTTCTGTCATCTTCTGAGGCTCAAGAACTATGATGTGTTTGTAAAACTATCCATTTCCCTTTAAAGAATCATTTTTTCTTTCTTTCTTCTTCATCATGAGTCTGCTGTCTCTTCATCATCTGCCATAACTCTGGCGGGCTAGAAATGTATTTTCTTTCTCTGCTTGCAACACCACCCATCATTACATTTGCTCAACAAATCATCTCCACCATCCTGAATATTTGTTTCTCCATTGGAATCCAAAAAGCAGTTTCAAGCCTGTTCAGTCATGTCTGAGGAATCAAAACTATGTCTGCTTGGGCTTTCAGGAAGTCTTTGACATTTAAACTACTTCAGAAATGTGAGTGGCCATATTCCTGAGATGGGAACGTTCACTAAAGACTTCAGTACAGGGAGACCTGCTCTATTGAGAGGAGCTATAAGGAGAGGTGCTCTTCATTTTTTCCTATTATATACCTATATTCACTCATCTTGGGCACTTATCCCCTTCTGCAGGCATTCCCCTCCCTGCTAATTCTGGTAGAGTTGGACAAGAGTTAACAAAGTGCCCTTTGAGCTGTAGGATGTCCCATTAGGCAGGAAAACAGGTTTCTAGGTTTTACAAGTCCAGACGACTCACATTCACTTACTGAACAAGCAGTCTATTTATAAAAGGGACCACAAGCTATTTTTTCTTCCCTTATGCCAATTAGTGACAACTTTTAGGTCTTATCTTCTGCCACACTCAGGGTTTTTTGTCTTTGTTCTTCAGTTGCCTTCGAGAGGTCTTTTGATGCTTTCTGTACTGTTGCTTTGTAGGCCAGACAGTCGCATCTAATGTCACTCCTGACAGCGTGCAGTCTGTATAGTAAATTTAATAGAATAACACTCATTTGTTCTTTGACTCAAAAATAAAATCCTCTTCCAGTGGAAGCTGCTGAGTTTCAAGGATTGCACAGCAGCTTGTACTTTTGGGAACACCTGAAGGACAGTTGAGAAGACACATCACCATGGCCACACCAAAACTCTGCTACTTGGTTTTCCCTCTTAGCAATTTTTAGACCTATGGAGGAGTGAAACATAATTTTCAGTAAATTGGCTTGTGCATGCAATGAATCAAACTTGTCCCATTTCAGATATTTGTACCATAACTTTCCAATGGCACTAAAAATACATTTGTTAGTTTTGAAAGATTCTCAGGACTTTCCCAAGGAGGGAGAGCAAGGAAGTATGTCCCATTACTCCTGAGGCAGGGTGAGTTTTGCCTGGCACTGCAGACAGGATTGATGTTAGTTTCACAACCAACTTTTAAAATAAAATGCACTGTTTGAATATAAACATCACAGTAGTCAGAAAGGAGTCTGCCAGTACCTGCCTGAAAGTTGCAGCTTCCCCCACACTGAGGAGTTGAATGCTGATCCTCAGGCTGTTCCATTCTGTGATGCTAATAGCACTAATGCGGTATCATTGTGTTTGAGGCTTCAAAGATACTATACAAGCATTTTCTTATGATTCCCTGATCTTTGCATTTATACCCAGCTGTTTGTTATTCAGTTCAGCCATCAGCATCTAAGTCTCAATGGACCATGTAATATGCAGCTGTAGCCAGATGTAATGCTTCCTATTCCTAAATGTTTCTGTTAGAAGTTAAGAGTGGCAGGCTAAAGACGACTGATAACAGTGTTGCTTGCATTAATTTAAACTCTAGAGCTACAGTGATTCTGTTTGGCAAATTTATTCCATGGCCAACAAGCAGAGCAATATTTCCAATCTCCATCATTGCTAGTAGTGTTGACATTAAATACATTGAGTATGTCTGCACTGATACAGAATGTACTTATGGTGCTAATTCAAATAGGAGAGGGATGTCCAATTTGCATAAACAAATATATTTTCAGATACAGTTCTATTTAAGAGAGATAAAGACAGGAAGAAGCTTGTTCTAAACAATGACTCGCAATAATTTAGAACAATTCAACAAATCTTCACCCTACTTAATTTTTTGTTGTCTACGGATAGCTGGGGAACCTTTTCAACACCTTGTTCAAGCCACAGGCAAATCTTGTCTGCTCATCTTTCCTGGCAGGGGTGGTGGCACAGAAGGGAATTGCAGTGTTTGAGTTTTCTGCCACAGATCACGCTGAAGCATTTCGCAAATCACTTCAGCAGGTGACTGGGATTGCACACATACTCAGGGAGTCTTAGTCAATCCTTTCACTAGAAGATAGGTTGAGAGAGTAGGAGTTGTTCAGCCTGGAGAAGGGAAGGCTTTGGAGAGGCCTTTTAGCACCTTCCAGTACCAAAAGGGGCTACAAGGAAGCTGGAGGGGGACTTTGAACAAGGGACTTTGAACAGGACTACGAGGGGGAATGGCTTATATTTAGAGAGTGCAGGCTTAGATTACATGTTGGGAAGAAATTCTTTACTGAGAGGGTGGTGAGGCACTGGAACAAGCTGCGCAGAGAAGCTGTGGGTGTCCCATCCCTGGAAATTTTCAAGACCAGGGTGAATGGGGCTCTGAGCAACTTGGGCTAGTGGAAAATGTCCCTGCCCTGTGGCAGCGCGATTGGACTCAATGATCATTAAGGTCCTTTCACACCAAAACCATTCTGTGATTGATTCTAAATTGATGCCAGTGGGTGGTTAGAGACTTCTGAGAAACTTTGGACAAGAGCATTCTTCACAACTGCAAAATGTCCTGTCAGTGGGGACTCATCATACTTCAAAACTTTTATAGAAATTAATTTTTCTCTAGGGATTTTAATTTTTCATTTGTAACTTTATAACACATGCTTTAGGTTGTGCTTTGTCGTTTTGTAGTATTGAACTCAATATGAGAATGAAGCAAAATTAGATGTGTAGTGGTAGGTCCTTGTTTCTTCCCTGCCCCTAACGCCAGCTTCTTTCATATGTATGTATATATATATATATGTAAATTATTTTGCACAGTAAGTAATCTTAATCCAGCAGGGTTGTTGAGGTGATGGGCAGTGCTCTCACCTCCTCCTGTGCTTTGTACTTACCCGGGGCGGTTGGTGCTGCACAGCAGTTGGATGCAGCCCCAGTGCTCGGCACTATGGGCTCAGGTTGGATTCCAGAGTGAGCAACATTACACAGAGGATTTGATGGGATTGTAATGAATTGCGTAGGGGAAGTGCTTGTTTGAAATCAACTCCATTAACTCAGAGCACAAACCATTGCAAAGTCAACAGTTTTTCTGAGTGGCCACCGCCAGCCATCTCTTTTGAAAACACTAATGGGCTGTTTAATTAGGTGATGAAAATTGTTTACAGTTGGTGATCCCAAGTTTTGTCATTTTAATAATGGTTAAATTCAATCTCTTCTTTGATTCTTGGCAACTCTCTCATTATTTCATAACCTGCTTATGTCTAGTTTAATTCATTTGCATTTATTAAAACTGACCCTCTTGTGCAGTAGTGGTGTTTGCTTAACTGCACTCTGTCATTACAATACGTGGGGAACAACCAATATACAGCAGTGGATGTTAAACAAGTACAGCCCTGGAAGAGAACATTTATATTTGTGGAAGATGTGTTCCTTTTGAGTTGACTCTACATGAGACCTAAAGATAATCCTGCCAATATTGTGTGCATTGCAGCTGTTCCTGTGCATGTCTCACTTCTGGGGTGCGCTGGCTTTTCTCTCTCTCCAAGCTTAATAATATCTGTCACTTTGCAAATCTAAGAAGGAACAACTTAGACAATGTGGTTGAACCCTCTTGCTCATTCCCCCTGTGCCCTCAGTGGCATAGGGGAGAGAATGGGGAGGTGGAAGTAAAATTCATAGGTTGAGATAGTTTAATAGGGCAGAAGAGAAATAGTGGAATATCCCTTTAGCCGGTTGGGGTAGGCTGTCCCTCATTGTCCCCTCCCAGCTCCCTGTGCTCCCCAGCCACATCGCAGGTGGGGAGGTGTGAGAAGCTGAAAAGTCTTTGTAGCTGGTGTAAACCCTGCTTAGCCACAACTGGAGCAGCAGTGAATTCTCATTATCTTTCTCATCCTAAATCCAAAGCATAGCACTGTACCAGCTACTGGGAAGAAAATTAACATTACCCAAGCTGAAACCGAGACCTTGTATGCTTGATTTTGTCTTCAGTGATTGCTTTAGAGCAACCAGGACCAGAAGTTTTCTTTTTGTCTTGATTTTCTGATGCTTATCTTTACTTGGTAAAGGTGGACTGGATTATTGGAAATTATTTTTTTTTATTTTTTTTTACTGTTAATTTTTTTGAATGTTGATGGCCACAGGACGTCTATGGGCTCCTTTTTCTCTTCATCCTATCTAAGCGTACCGCAAGACCCACAAGTCCCTGTCTTAGCAATCATACAGTCTGAACAAGAAAAAAAAAGGTTTGAATGTGAAAAATTATATGTAAGCACACTTGAATGACAGGAGATGCATCCAGACTCATTGGATGGCACTGGCAGAGGCCAGGAGATGCCTGATTTCCAGCCTCTTGGTCCTTTGCCATCTCAATGGACTTGGATTTTGGGTCGATTTTTGACAGCATTATATGCCTTGTATTTTGCCAAGGAGCTCAAGCACAGGCAGATAAACAAACTGGCAGATGCTGGGGTAGGGAATGCCTTTTGAGTGTGGGTTTTTTCCCTGTCTATTTCAAAACTGTGTCATATACTGGTCTTTGGATTCAGAAGGAATAGGAACCTTTTAGTTGAGTTTTGGGTGCCACTGAGATGGAACCCCACAGAGTGGGTTTTTTGAGGCGCTAGAGACTGGTCTGTTCAACAAGCACATTGTGGTTGATGATATGATATGAAATCCTGCAGCAATTCTAAACCTCTTTGCGCCTCCTATTTTTGTGTTGCAGATGTAAAGGCATCATTAATATCAGCATGCAATATGCTACATGGGTAATTAAAGCGTTCCTGTGCAGTTTTTTTCTTTTAACAAAGTGGTACAGACAGTTACAACCATATGTGACTGCACTTAGATAAAGGTTGTGCTTTCTAGGGCTCAGAAATGGTGTGGGAGACCCAATCCCATCTTCAGAAGGCACTTGATGGCTTCTGAGTCCCAGGATATCTGGAAGGACATCACTAAGATGTTTTCAAAGAAAGTCCTTCTGCGGTTCAGCTGCTCAAGTGTTCTTTAGCGCTAAAAGTTCACAGAGAAAGACAAAACCTTGGGTATAACTTCAGAGCGGGTGTTACCACAGCAGTTGTACATGAGTGACCAGGCAAGTGTATGAAAACCAGAGTGGTAAGAAGGATGTACACAACAGGGTAGGCATTTTCCAGCATGACCATGCTCACTTCGGGTGTTTGCCACTTCCATCATGTGTACTCAGCTTTCTGAAATTAAGATAAATAGGCAAGCTGAGGATTGCTGTATTCCTGTGTTTGTGACGTTACTGGACTTCTGGAAACTACTGTGATGCTGTTGCAGTATGACAGGTGGTCTGTTATATAAATAAGAATGACTAAAGAAGAAATTGTTTATGTTCAAGGCGTAGAACTACATGAATGATTCAAACAAAATGTGATTTCTCCCATTTCCTGGCTGTTGTATTCTTGGAAAGTTCTTTAAATATGCATAGAAAATGCAAGCAAAAGAGGTTTCTTTAAATTTCTAATTGTGTGTGCCGTTTTCTCTCTAGGGAGCAAACAGATGAACCAAAATAAATAAGGTTTATTCTACAGCTTTAGTGATAAAGACACTTGACCTGAATAGTAGTGGGAGATAATGAATGCAAATGTTTGCAAGAAGCTGTCACATATCTTTATTATATAATCAATACAAAAGAGTTGGGATTATGTTCACATCATAGTGGCACACCCTTTAAAATATTATGATTCACCATAAATGCAATTTTAAGAGTACCATTCAAACCTCCTACTTATAAGGGATGTTTTTAACAACTTTTCCTCCTTACCTTTTTGTCTTGGTTACACGCTCAGGAAATCTTTCTCCTTTGCTTGAAACTTCACATAGCAAACTGCATTAGAGAGTAGGTTTTTGGGCTTTTAGGGTCAAAGTTGTATGAGCTTGGCTATTTTCAAAGCTAGAAAGCAAAGGGTTAAAGGGAGTCTTTGTATTTTTCTATTCCCAAACCGCCATTTAAATTGAAACATAATTTTATGAACATTACATCTGAATGCCATTTCTTTTTACAGGATCCCTTACCTCTGGGACACTGGCTTGGATCAGGATTTTTTTTTTTTCCCAGCAACAGCTGTTCAGTGCATGAAATAAGCCAGTGGATGTGGTCCAGTTTATAGTGGGAAAGTGTCCATCTCCAAACCACCATCTCAATTGGCACTGAGTATCATCCTTGTCTCAGCAAAACGGCCAGAAATTGAATGAGCATGAATAATGAACCCTTTGCAATTGTCCAGGTCAGGTTGACAGCAATTTTGCCTCTGTCTATTGATAAACTTGGCAAAGGTTCTACGTTTCCAGGCACGCAGAGGCCTTTCTTAATGGTTAATTCTCCAAAATAAAATGCACCAAGCTTGAAGTTGCTGTAGTTCCTACTGCTGATTAATAAGATGATGTAGTTTTCAGAGCATTTTAATACAGGGGAAATCTGCTTCTTACCCTGAACATGTTTCATTTTAAAATCACAACTACAGGAACAGCAAGAGGTAGCTTTATGTTGCATTAATCCAGGGGATGAGATTTAAATAGTATAGACTGTCACATGACCTAAATTTTCAAATTTGGGTGTCTAAAGTTAGACACTGAAAATCAGGACAATTATTTTAGTCTTCCTACCCATTTTTGCAAGCACAGAAATACATTGTTAAGTCTCATATTCATTTTCTATGGAAGTAGGGATGGTTTAGTTTTAACTTAGTGCTTTTTCTCTGAGGAGTTCTGAACAGTTTTATGAAGTATGTCAATGTCTTGGTAAAGAAAATTTGATATTGAAGCCCAGCAAAGTTGAATCTGTGCTCTCTTCTTAATATAAAACTGTCCTTTCAATCCAGCCTGGAGCCTTTGGAGGTATTTGCAAGGAGGATTATCTTTCTTGGCATCCTCCATAATCACGGGAGAATGAGAGGCTCCAGTTCTGAAATGTCTTATTGGAGCCAAACGTTGGTGCTCTGCAGTCCATTTGAGAAGCTTTTTGTCTGGTGTCTGTAGAGGGAACCCAAATCTGGATTCCTGTGCCTAAAAGTATCTTTGTGAGTAGCTTCTTTTGTGGGATTAATGCTGTATAAAAAGATAACAATTCTTCCATGGTTGACACATGAAGGGCCTTTGTCCCCTCAGGTCCACTTTTTCTTAGCCTAGATAGATCCATTGATCAAAATGCCTGAGTGGGGCTGATAAATCTTGGCTTTGTCAAATATTTGCTCAGGAGTAAGCCTTCCTCTTTGAAGGGCTGGTGGGACACCTGTGTGTTGCACAGAAATGAGACCAGATTTTTGTGTCAGGGTTGTCTTCATGAAATCCATCTTGATTGGAGTCAAGTTAGGTGAAGAATGTCATGTTAATTGGCTGGTCCCATTTCACTCATTTGTCCAGGCTGAGCCCTAGAGACAGCTAGAAAGCAGAAGGCTCAGGAAAAGCAAAAGGAGTTTCCCAAATGCAGGCTTGCCTCAGAAGCTCTTTATCAAATGCTGAAAGTGAGGATGGAGACATGGGGTTTATGCGGTTTGGGAAACTTCCAGTGAAAATATTCTCATTGCAAAATGTCAAGTCTGTGTTATCCAGTTGGTTTTGCAGAAGTCCAGCAGCTCTCTGTCAAGGAACAGTTCTTTGTTCAGGGCTAGAAGCAGGTGAAAAGGAGATGGATCTAGATGAGCTAGCAATCTACCAAGTGTACCACTGCCTGCACTGGCATGATTTGAGTGAGAAACTCAAACCTCGGTGTCTTTATGTCAACCAAGTCACCTGCCTGCCCAATTGTCTGGTGACTTCCTGTGCAGTGGTGGACAGAGTATGGCCTTTCCATCCCTGGGTCTCAAAGCCCATGAGCTCAGGACTCACAAGGACAGTGCAGGACAGATCTGGTCTTCAAAATTAAATCTTTCCTGTCCTGTAGAGATCATATGTCTCATCTCATCACTGCCCCCCTTTCCCAAGACTGTCTTAGAGCATTAAATTCATCCATGCATATCTTTTCTAACCTCAAAGTAAATATTGTTCTTTTAAAGGAAGGCCACACATCCAGTTCTGCATTTCTTTGTTTTACAGAGTGGATTTGCTTCTCATTTCTCAGTTTGAGACCTGACACTGTGCAAGATCTTTAGAGAAAAGACCATTTCCTTGTAGTGCGTTTATACAAAACCTAATTCTAGGGACCCTGATCCATGAAAGGTCTGCACAACTCCTACAAGACAAATAATAATTTGGGAGATATAGGCTTAACTTCTGCAAAACCAAATGCATTTGCTTTTTGTTGTAGGGTGAAAAGGGAAAAAAAAGAACAGTGCATAAAGAAAATGGCATCTGGTAGGCTGCAGGAAAATGGACCAGTCTAATAGGAATTAGTGTTAACAGGCCTCTAAGTTTCTTTCCTCAAGATTACTGCAGTCAAAAAAAAATACCACTTCACATTTGTGCTTAATTTCACCTCTGTTTATTCTCCTCTCCTGTTCCCTGAAGAATGTAGATGAGGTTTAAGTTAGTCTTAATAGTAATAGGTTTGGAATCTAGCACACTTTCACAAAATTAACTTTGCTTCTGTTGATCTGGGAATTAAAATGCTTCATTAATTTAGCAAGTCCTGGTTTGACAGCCAAATAATGCATTTTGTGAGTTGTACTTTTAAGTCTAAAATTCTTATCTGCAGCCCTCCCTGGATGTCTCTGACATTCGGGGCAGCTTGCTGATCTGCATGGCCTGGAAAGGAGGAAAATGTGCCTGAACATACATACGTAAAAGTGGTATAATACCATTTATATGAGTGACTATGCTGTGTTCCAAGCATGTCTTTAAGCACCACGTGAGTAGGTAACTATTAAGAAACCTGTTTCTTCTCTCCTTTACAACTTTTTTCTTTTTCCTTTGTTATTTTTTTCTCTCCTCATTTACCAATCCAGCTCAACACAAGCAAGAACATTTTTGGTACAGGGAAAAAGGCTGGGAGGCATGATGGATTTCTGTGCCGTACACTGGGGCTGGGGGAAGGGAGCAAAAACCCCAAACATGTCTATTAAAGGAAGAGATTTGTTATCTCTTCTTCACGCCAGACACCAGGTGGTACTGACTCCAGGGAAACCAAAGAGATGCTGATATCACCAAGTCCTCAACTGTACAGCTCTGTAGAGTGTTCTCATATTTTCTGTTCCAGTCATTCTGCAAATGCTCTTTACCCTATAGATGTTCTACACTAAACATCCATGAGCTACATGAACCATGCTGTGATCATGTATCAGGCATGCAGACCGTGCTGTTGCACAATACATACCTGCAGAGGATTTGTATGGTGCCTTCGGAGTTTTCCCTGACACAGAAAATTAATCTCTTCTTCACGTCGCTTGTAAACATTCCCCCAAATCAGTTTTATTTGGTTGTGGTTTGTCTCAAGGATCACTCTGGTCTGCGCTGTAAGGCTGTGTGTGGGGACAGCCCAAGCAAATGGCTACAGAACACAACCATGAAAAGACTTCAGGATTCTCAAGGCTCCGTAAAACTAACTGTAAAGCACGAAAATATAAAATAAGTTGAAACAGTTCTGTTTTATTGGTGTTTAAAAATTCTTATTCCCCTTTAGTGTCACCTCAGAGTGGTGCAGACCAGCAGTTTCACAAGGAAATAATATAAAAGCAGGTACAGGTTCCCCAGCATGAGGCATGACTGGATTCCAGGTTATAAAAGTAGAGAAATTTAGCCAGACCAGAAGTCCTGCTGGGTGAATACCCATCACAGAGTTACCAACATGGTAGATTTCACTTAATTTGCACTTTGTTTGTTTGCAGCTCTGTGGTTTACACTGCAGAATCACAGAATGTGCTGAGTTGGAAGGGGCCCTCAAGGATCATTGAGACCAACTCCTGGCCCTGTGTAGGACACCTCAAGAGTCACACCATGTGCTTGAGAGTGTTGTCCAAACACCCCTTGAGCTCTGACAGGTTTGGTGCTGTGACCACTTCCTGGGGAGCCTGTGCCAGTGCCCAACCACCCTCTGGATGAAGAACCTTTTCCTCATATCTAGCCTGACACAACTTCAGGCCATTCCCTTGGATGCTGTCACTGGTGGCCTCAGAGAAGAGATCAGTACTGGTGTCTACAGAAACGTCATGCAAAGACAATCAACTGTAACTTTCTATTTGTGCACCCTGCTGAAAAAGCAGGGATTTTTACCCACGCTAGATGAGTAAAATCTTTGGAATTTCTTTACTCTGCTGAGCCTGTAGATTCTGTAGCTGAGGCTAATTGTGTTTTGCTTGGGAAAGTCTGTGGAGTGAAAGGCAAGATACGTTTTTGCGATGTAACAGCGTAGCACTCTTTATAACCAAAGCACTGCTTTATAGCCTCAGTTATTTCAGAGGTGACTCCTCTTTAGTGTGGTTCATAGCAAAACTCAATATTTCTGTCTCTGTTTTGGGACGGGTGGGGGAAGAGTTAATTTTGTTCTTCTGTTGTCTAGGAAACAGTGGTTGTACTTACTTCCCTTTTGAAAATAGATAGTGAATTCCACATTCAGGGAGCAATGAATAAGATAAAAAGCCACAAGATTAGAAGCTTGAATTAGACACCATTTGAGAGAGCAAAGATAAGTTTGTGTGTGCTGGAAACTCCTCGGTTGCACTGAAGTGGAGTGGGGAGAGGATCTGCTTTTAAAGAAGGTGCTCAGGGCTTTTAGGCTCTGGGCTGTTGGCGCTGATTCAGCACAGCGTTTAACTAAGTGCCTGATTTTAATGATGTAGGGCCCCGCTGAGTCCAGGGCTGAGGATGTGGTCCGGTTTGTACATTAAGCACTTTGCCTCCCACCACTTGGAGAATTCAACCCTGTGCACATCGTGCTGAAAATTAAGAGAGAGACACCAACAATTGCGATCTGGGCTCCTGTGCTGAAAACAAGCCATCCATCCAATTTAGGGCTGTAAATACTAAAATTGGAGATGGGGTTAATGACTCAGAACAACAGAACAGGGATGGGGATTTTAAAAAAAAAAAGCCTTGACGGTTGTCACAATGGGCAGCAAATGACAAGTGCATTTCAGTGCAAGTTTAAGACGATTATACTTGGAAGATGGAACTAAAATATAAAGCGAGGGCTGTATGCAACACTGCACGTTCAGCTGGAAATGTAGGTTATGTACTTGGTATTAATTCATGTCCCAGTGAACAGGAAAAAAAAAAAATCTTTCTTCGATTCAGATGGGACTTGAGCTGTAGATTTTCCTGACTAAGAAGCTCTGGATAATTCTTTTCTTATGTATTATTAATAGTTCTATTACATTAAATCTTAGGTGTTCAGAATGATCCACCAGAGGTGTTTCTCCCCCCACTCTCAATCCGTTGTTCCCAGCTGAAGTCTAGGGTGCACCTGGATAGGTGAATTGGGGCTTGGAAAACTGGCACACAGATGCATATAAAGAGAGACACAATTTTCAGGACTAATTTCTTACAAGCAGTTCAGCAGATGTGTTTTCAGGAGGGATTTTAGTGTAGTCAAGGAGGTGCTGCCCTCCAAAAGGAACACTTTGAAGAATTGCAGAGTCTTGGGGAAGAAATACTAAAACAAATGAGCGGGAAGGGGGAGGGGGTGATAAAAAAGGAACATGTTGGGAGTGGTGAAGCAGAAAGATCCTGGCAGGGAGTGAAGAACAGGTTTTCTGGATGTGTTTAAAGGTGTAAAAAAGGGCAGTCTCAGCGACAGTAACGCAGATAGTAAATCTCCTCCCAGGGTTTGTGATTACTATGTTCTGATTTTAAAAACCCCAACAAAATACAAAACTACTCAAAACCAATACAGGGAGAAAAAAAAGAAGTCACATGGAAAATCCTCCTGTCTCTTGTGTTAGTGATCACAAGCATTCCCTTGTGACTGTGGTCAGCATTGCTGTACAAATAGGCGTGCCTTGCTTCTGAGTAGCAGCCCCCTTTGAGCGGAGCTTTGCGAGAGGTTTTGGAAATAAATATAAATGCAAAACCTAAAAACCAAGAAGGAATACTGAAAATGGAAAACGCTCAGGAGGATTTGTGATGACTTTGCAGACTGGAAGTAGGATGCAAACTCCCAGGTTGGAAGATGTTTCCGAAATGGCAGTCAATTAAAATAATATGTGATAGAGGGTTGACAGTTTGGGTGTTTTCAAATGATCCAGCTGTGGCTTGGAGTGCAGTGGGTAAGGTGCAGCACTTAGCTGGGTGTTCTACGGCAGTCGTTAGTCACCTTTTCCCTTTCCCATAGAGCAGCGAGAGCCCTAATGACAGTGGATATAATGATGCCTTCAGGGATGCTTAAGGAGCAGCACAGCTCCTGCAGCAAGGTGTAGCCTGGTTCCCTTCGTCTCAGTTTCTCTGGCGTGTAGAGGAGCCAGGACATGCCTCGGAGGGGTTGTCAGCCCCCCTCATCACCCCAGAGCTGTTAGACAATTAGCTTCCTGCACATGGCCGGGAGTGGAAAGGGAGCTCCAACTCCACCGCCTCACGCAGGGGTGGAAGTCATCTGGCCTTTGCTGTAAAGAGATGAGAAATGTGAGTTAGTGCTTGGCATGGTCTGTGCATTTCGCCATAAAGGGTTACCTGGCAAGGCCTCTGCGAGAGGCATTGATGTCTCCAGATGAGCTTTGCCAGTGCTGCTCTTGCCTCATCTCTCTGACATCAAATTTCCTGAACTGCTGCAGCCTTATGTAACTGCCCCAGCTCTCCCAGCAGCCTTTTTTGGGGGGAAAGGTGCTGATTCACCCTGCACACAGGTGCTGCAGCACGGCTTTGGTTGCAGCCCTCACGTCAGGCAGCACCTCTCCTGAGCAGAGCTAGGGAGAAGTAAAGAGGGGGGAAAAGTTGGAGCGGAAGGAAGGTCACACTGCAGCACTCGTGTTTCTACCTCTTCCCTAGAGATGCTTGCAGGGAAAAGACAAACCTGATGGATGGTTGTATTTTCAGGGGAATGCAACGCAAAGCAGGTGGTTCCTGGCACTTAATAGACTCAGGGTTGTGTCTGTGCTGCTTTCAGAGGTTCACCTTCAGCAGGCTTTAATCCTGGCTGCCATGGGTCGTGCTGACAAAACACACAGTGGCAGAGGCTGCAAAGTGAACCACCCACGTGCCAGGCCCCAGCAGAGCCATGCCTAATGCAGAATACCAGCACTGATGTCTCCTTGCTGTCCTGGGTCATATTGGGGTGATAATTAGCAGAACTCCATCTTGCCCAGGTGCAACACCATCTCCCCACAGTGCTGTGGGTATTCACCCCATGCCATGCTTGGCTGTGCTACAGAAGTGGTTTCCTACATCTGGATCCCTGAATCACAGTGGGTCATAGACACTGAGGGCTTAAAATAGGAATTACTGGTCCTGGTTCAAGCAGCCAGCTCAGAAATCTGAGTCTGTAATCTTGGGTTCTTCTGTGCCCCTTGTTCGAGGAGAAAGGGCACCCCAGGGCTGGATGTTCACCTCTTCCGGAGTCACCGGTGTACAGCAGATGGAAAAACAGGACTGGAAGGCCAGTTTCTGTCCACTGATTAGAGAAGGAGCCGACACCATGACTTACATAGCCTCAGGCATCTGAGATGGGGCAAGATGACGTGGAAAGACCCAGGGATGTAGGTAGAAACCAAGAAAGGGAGGCATTCTTAAAATGTGCTGTTTTAATGAATATTTTCAAAGCAAAACAAAATTGAATTCCTGGAGTACAAGGCAGTCTACAAAAATGCCAGACTTCAAAAGCCAAAAAGGAGGAGATACGTGGCTTTCAGTGTGCAGAATGTGCAATATATAAAAATATATTTTTGAAGACTTTTAAAATTCAGAAATCAGAGTCAAGAAGAAAAGAAAAGGTGAGATGAGAAGGAACGAAGAAGGGTTTCAGGGTTTTCTTTGTTGTTGTAGTTTTGGTTTTTTCACTGCTCATCAAAGTCTCCTTCAGGACCTCTCCATCAGTCGGCTCTAATGACCTGTCCCAGGAAGTGGCTCCTCTAGCAAGGATTATCTGTTTGCTGTGAACGTGCTAATTTCTCATGATAGTTCTGGGAGTGCATTTTCTTTCCTTGCTGATAGAAACCATATTAGTTAATAAAAATAATTAAATTTAAATTCACTAGATGTAATTGGTGATTATGCCCTCTAGGTGGGAAAAAATGCTTTCAGACGAGCAAAAGCCTATATTCTCCATTCAGATGACTAAAACTCTTTAATTTCCACAGAAGTGGACTGCAGAGAGAGTGGTATCTCCCAAGCCTACACAGAAAGGGCATTAGCAGCCATTTCCTAAAGTAATTTATAGTATGGTTCACTGTATTATGCCAACTCTAACAAACTCTCTCCTCCTTTACTGCTAGCATGGCTGTAATTCCAGTTACTCTGTTGGGAATTTGGCTCTTGGAAAGCTAAGTGATTTATAAATTTTTAAGAAGTGATGCGTACAGCTAATCTAAAGGAAAATGGGCTCTTGCAGCCTGTGCACCTGCTGGCTGGGAGGGGAAAGGATTTCTTGCAGGATTCCTCTGCTAAAATGGGAAAACTCTGATAATCTTTAGGGTGGCTTGTTTTAACAGATTGCTGATGAAAGGTTGTTGCTTCTGGAGCCTAAAGCCTTCAGTTTACCCAAAAATCTTTAAAGCAAAGATAACTGTTGTTGCAGCAGTGCTTAGTCTTGGATAATCACGTGAATTTCCCAACTACTGGATACTTTGCGTGAGGCAGCAGTATTTTGTGAAACTGTTCTGGCCTTTATTTAGGTCACACACTTGAGTCCCTTCTCCTTGCATCCCTCTGCAACATGCTTTCAGTGTGGAAAACAAACTCTTTTTAGGAAACAATTTGTTAACAGCCTCCTTTCTTCCAGCTGGGACTTATGAGCACTGGGGAAGTGTGGTGCAGAAGGATGCAAGGCAGGGAGCATGGGAACAAGTCCTCCTGGGTGAATTCATACCATAGTATCTTGATAGTTGATTTCTGGATGAATGCAGTTACTTGTGCAATTCTGGAATTGCCTCTGAAGGACTTCCTGTATGGATACCCGTGGCAAACGTACACTTCAAAACACGTCTTGGCAGAATTTATTACAAATCCATTTGCCCTTGGTCCGTGACGACGTCCAGATCAGAAGTTGCGTGGTGTTCCCACTCTCCTGACACAGATGGCACCTGACGCAGTAGAGAGATGGAGGAGAAGCTGCTCCCTGCCCTGCTTCAGTTGTTAGTGTGTCATCGTTGCTAGAGAAACACAAAACCTTGGACTGGGATTCTGGCAGAATAAAAGCCTTTCAATTCATATTTGATCACATTTAAAGGAGGGGGAAGGAGGGACCTTGTAAAAACCCTGTTCATCCACTAGAGAGCATATAGGCAGTGCTTCTCCTTGGAGAAAATAAAAATGTCAAGCTCTTATTATGCACAATAATGCAATGCAGTTTAAATGTTTACTGCTGTTCTACCCACCGCAGTCACATATGGAGAAAAGAGTATGTGAAAACTGGAAGAAGGCTTTGCAAATATATAACTTTCATGTTCAAAAGCCTCTTATCTCCTTGTTAACGTTTAATATCTTCTTGTTCTTAAAGAACGTTCCTATTCTCCCCATGGAAATATTAAATTATTTACAAAGTTCCTGAGAAATACAGGGGTGGACTTGAGATGGTGCAGAGCTGATCTCTGCAAGGGCATTTTATGGCTTTTAGAGGATTCTAGAGTTTCATTTCTGGCTGATGTGGTTGGGAAGAAGCTTCTGCAAACAAACTGATGTGAAGCTGCTCATTCTGCAGATGATCAGTGCAAGAAGCTGGCACTGAGAAGGTGATATCCTTTGAAGTCTAATGATATTAATGTTGACTCTTAAATATTTCATAGCTGTTACTCTTTTGTAGTGATTTTAGTGCTTGAGTTAAGGAGCACAATTTTTTTTTCCTCATCTAATTTCCATTTTTCCCCTCTAAACTGCCTCACTCTGTGTGTATACAACACACGTATGTAACTTCAAATTTAAACCATAGGGATCTGCGTGCATTAAATGAATAGTGGTACACCCCACTAATTAATTAAACTTTTCTTTCCCCCATGAGTGTCAGATTTACTTTTTCCAAAGGCTGTTTGTTAATACAGTGCATGTTAGAGGCAGTTTTTTCCAGTGGAATATGTTGCTGACTTTTCTCTGCTGCCCTAGTTAACCTTGTTCCGTCCATCTGTAGGTTACAGATGATTCCACTTACACTTGTAACCTGCTGTGAGAGCTAGGCATGAAAAACAGTATAGAAACCTCAGGTAACTCCTCTGATACATACCTTTTCCTCTGGATTTTTTTATGCTTGTCTTATTTTGTGGGAGGTAAAATCCTTTGTAGTGAATTTGCTACATTCGTATAGAGCAACATGGGTTTGGTGCATCACAGGTGTACATTCATTAACGTGGCCTTTCCTGGTATGTTTTTACTTTTTGTGTGCCACGATTCTGACTTAGCCATTGGCAAAATTTTTTTGTCGTACTTGGGATACTGGATGGATTTCCACTGACACTAATGGACAATCTGGTCAGGATTTTATTTGCCCTCAGCATCAAGCAAAACTTTCTTTTTGTTGCCTTTTGCAAGTGATCAATGGATCCACTTAGAATATAACCTGGAGTTAGGAGCAGAATTACATGTTAATATCTCTCATTGCAATAAAACAACTGTTAAAGTCCATTACTTTTCTGGGGAAAAGAATGGGATTTGTTTAATTTTAACTGCCTCAGTAGTGTTCTGGTGCATATATAAACGCTGATGAATGAAATCAAGCAATTAGAATTAGAAATTAATAACACAAGGCATCTAGTCATTTCAGCGAGTCTGCATTTTGATTCTGATTGATTTTTCTAATATTTGCTAAGTGCATACGTATCCACAAAGGCTTTATATCCATATGCTGTATTTTTTAAATGCTGGCATGTTGACTTCTGGGATCTAGATCTGTTACTTGACAGCATATTATGATTTAATTTCCGTTATCTGAAAAACTGCACCATTGAAATAGCTGACGCAGAATTTAAGCATGTGTGTTCGTTGTTCTCTTTTTCAAGGTTTCTGGAAATCACACTTGCTGCCTAACACTGTAAGGTTGGTTTACATTTCAGGCAGGGTTATTTTTTCTCTTTGAATGACAGCGAGTGTTTGTGTGCATGTATGCAAGTGTGACATGAAAATACGAAGATAGCTGCCTGGTTTTGCTTTTTAATTGATATTTGGATGATATAAAGCAAGCAGCTGCCATATTGCAATAAAGTGGACCAACTTTCCCAGCTGGATGTCATATTTGACGAAGTATGTAACCAGAGAAACTGTGAATTATGTAAAGTGCTAAATAGGATTCTGGGTGTAACTTATTACCCTGCGGGCTGGAAGATACTGCTTGTTATTTACTTGCACTTTCTGAAGCAACATTATTCTGGGTGTTTCTCAGAAGTGCTAAACGTCGTTATTGGGAGAAAAAAAATCAAGGAGTGAGTGTCATAACTTCTGGTTTCCTATGGGGAAGGAGTGGGAGGTCTTAGAAGGCTGGATGTGAGTAGTACTGAGTATGATTTCTTGAACTCCTGTCTGCCATGCCTTGCCTGTGGCTGCTCTGCTGCCGCCAGGTAGGGGCCAGGGTGAACCAGATTTCCTGATAGCTCCTGATGAGGATGGATGCTGCTGTCTGGGTCCACTGAGATAAGAGCTCCTTGGGCCTGTTTGGGGTGGTGGCTTCGTTTTATATTCTGTGTTTACCTCACCAAGGAATATTTTATTTGCTTGTTGATTGTGTCCCTTTCTGGCTCTGTGCTTTTTGTTTTCCCTCCAGTTAAACTGAATCATATAGTTTATTTTTACATATACTTCTTGCAAATCCAGTGTACTAACATCAGGCACTTGCTTTGCTGCATAAACCTAATGCAGACTCTCTGAAATAGAGCTTTTAAATTTTAACCTCAATATAAAATTTGCTACTTTATCTTTTTCTTTTTTTCCACACTACACCTGTTCTTACTCGAGGTCCCTGGGTTTGTTGTTGGGCCATGTGCAGCACATTCTTATTTAACAGCCACCACGAGTGCCTTGGGTGATCTGTGGAGGCAGCCAAACTTTTTGCAGTAGCATTCAAGTTGTGTCAGGAGGTTGTATCTACATGAGGGTGTATGAGTTGATTTGGTTGTAGGAGGAAATACTGCTAAGAAGGACCAGATTTGGTGAAGAGTTTTGCTCTTGTGCTAAAAATTGTTGCTTCGTGATGCATTAGCCTGGACTTGTACAAAAACTCACTGCTCAGAGCAGATAACTGGAGTCATAGTAGGTGTGAGGTTGGTGTTTGTGGGAGGAATGCATGTCAGGAAGAAGTTCATGTCCATCAGTTGTTGGGTGTTTTTGTTAAGATGAGGCAATATTAGCTGGTGGATCAGGCCCTGAGCTCATCAGGGTTGTCTCTGCTGTCTCTGGCCCTGCAGATGAAGGGACAGTCCAGGGAACCTGCCAGGTTTCTCTCTTCTGGCAGAGGCAGCTCACCTTGCCTGTCCCATCATTAACTGGAGGGGACAAAAGCTAGTCAGTGATGCTCTAATTACTGAGATTTTGAAATAAGAACTTTCAGCTGCTTTCCATTTTCTATTTTCGCACTTTCAGGTTCTTTTTTTCCCCTTCATGTTTTTTTTTTTTTGGGTCTTTCAAAGCTGATGGTGCTGTGCAATGGGAGAGATGGAAGTTTTCTACTCTTTTATGTGTAAGCATTATGCAGGGTGGAGAAAATCCATGGGGAGACAGCAGTGTGGCTGGGAGAGACAGCCTTACTCTTGCTGAGACTTTGGTGAATGGCAAACCTTCTCTTTCCTGTAGACCTGTCTAGAGACTTCCTTGCTGTCGCAGCTAGCAAAAGGTGCTGTCTTTTTCAAAATCCTGCTGAAGGAACAGGAAAATATCAAGAACTAGAAAACACCTGCATTATCCCCTCTTACAAAACTTTGTCAGATAAAGGGGAGACCTGGTGCATGCCTCCTGGAAGATTTAGGCTCATGGGCATTTTCCTGCATAAAACCTTGTTCAAAGTACATTGGATCCTATGGAGTAGATCTGTTGGGTGCTGTACACTGGGAGCTGCTTTTTCCCATAATCCCAGTGTTGTGGGGACGAAAAAGGGAAAATGCTGTTTTGGTGGTGACTCAGAAGAGTCTCGTGCTCCGGTGTGCTTCACCTTCACGTGTGAAGCTCTATTCCGCCATGAAGACAGAATGTACCACGGCACAGGTGCTTGTAACCATGAGCATGTGCCTTCCTTGGTGTCTGTGCTCACGGTGAACTTTAAGGTCTGCAGAGCCATGTGAAAAGGACAAGAGAATGTTACTGTATTGGTGTGCTGGGAAGGCCTTGCAGAACATCTGCAAAATGACAAATTTTGAATCAAAACCTCAGGAATCTAATAAGTTGTGAACAGCTTATCCTTCTCCAACTTTCCAAAGATACTTCATTTTTACATAAATTCTACCCCAGTCCTGTGAATACCACTATCTCAATTTACAATTCTATGATTTTTCAATCACACATGAACCTAATTCTCAGTTTACTACAGTAGTTTTGAGACAATACAGCAATATGTAAAGTATCTGAAAATTCAGAAATTTAAATACTGGTGTTGGAACTTCAGTTCATCTGTCAGAATTCAGGCAGTGGCGTAGCAGTTGTTGCCCAGTCATTCCTATTGTACAATGCAAAACTAGGCTTAGCAGGAAGGTGTTAAAAATGCAACCAAACTCATTTTTTGGTTAATTTCCTGTTTTTAGCGTTTAGATTCAAACGACAGTATGAATGTAAAGCTTCCTGTCTAGGTCTCATCAGTTAAAACTTTTCTTTTGGTAAACGTAATAATGTGTTTCTGCGTAATAATTTCACTGCAAGATCATAGGCTTAAAAAAAAAAATGAAACCATAGAGACACTCAAGGGAAAAAGCAAGTTTGATATGTGCTGTGTATTTATTTCAAGTGCATAAGCACCTTACTGAAAAAAGAAATGTGATATTTTTCAAAAGTCTTGGGATAAAAATTAGAAAATTTTATAGCCTTCAGTGCACTGTATTCAAGCTCTGCTTTTAAAAGCTTAAGATAGGAATTTTTTTTAAATCAATTTACTGATTTTCAATAGGTTTCCAATCCCAAGTATCCTAGTTTTATAAAGTTTTGTGAATCTTTTCCTTTTATGATAGTTGATCATTGTGCCCTATATCTAAGTTTTTAGTTGGGGGGAATATTACCAATATAATTCTCTACAATCACCATTATTTTCTTCATCCTTTCCAAAATAATGCAGAGATTAAAAATATCATCTTTGAAAGATATGTATTTGTTTTTCAGTTTTCATATAGCAAATAACTGATGCTCAGGCTCATTTCAGGCCCTTTTAAAATACCTCATTCTGTTGGCCATAGTTGGATATTCAATAATCTCATTTTTCATGAGAAATTTTGGGTTTTTTCTGTATGTCCTCATGTAACCTTCTGCTTTCAGTTTGAATTTTAAGTCCGAGTGATTTATTTTTTTCTTATAAACTTGTTTCCAGCATTTGCTCTGTATCAAAATTCATCCTTTTCAACGTTTCCAGATTTCTTCTCCTGACTGTGTTCTGCAGTGAGTTCAGCCCTGCTTTTCTGTATTAGTTAACCTTTTGCCCTATAAATATTCGTTAATGGAAATTTCTCCCAGTTGGCTCAGGTTTGTGATAGCCAGCGAGCCTGGGCTGATAAGGGAACCCTGCTGCCAGCATGCCGAGGAAAGCATTAAACCACAGCTGTACTCCTTAGTGCTCCTGTCTTTACCTGCCCCAATCGCATACCATTACACTTGATTTATCCAGTGTAACGTGATCCTTATACAAAGCCAAGCCTGGTTGTCATAAAGCCTTCCATTTTCATGCCTTTCTTATCTCTTTTCCAGCTGCATTCTCCCCAGTGCAACAAATAGCTCTGATGTAAAACTTCCAGAGCGAAAGGAGCCAGGACTAAATTTGTGCATCTTGGGTTTGGGTGGGACTTAGACAGATAAATGTGGTTTGTTTGGGTTTTTTTATTATTTTATTCCCTTTTAGCATCTTGTTTTCTAATTTTTTTTTCATGATATTAATCACCTTGCTTATCTCAGTACTGGAGTACTGGAGATAGGAGCTGTGAGATGTCCCATTCTGTAGCATCTACTCTTGCCTACGTTTTCTTGATCTGCCTGCAAGTGCCCAGGGAGCCCAGCTGCAGCCACCTCAGGCTGCCTTCTGGGGGGATGCAGGGGGCAATTTTGCATTTCCATGAAGCTGTGTGCTTAAAAGCTAAATGAACTAAAATATGCACAATTCTGCCATAGTAAGTCCCACCAGGGCACCTTCCTTGTCAGACTTTGACATAAAACAGCTCTTAGCAGTGATCTTTGTGTTGGATCAAGCTCACAGGGTGTTTAGCAAAGAAGACTTTCATTCATCTGTTCCTGCAAATTAAAACAATCAAAGTGCTTAGAGAAACCTAAAACAAGTTGCAAAATGGGAAGGTGCAGCTAAGTTCAGGTGTTTAAAAATAATGCCTTAAGAAGTCTTAAAAGTGATTGAGACATACAAGATTTCTGTAAAACAAAAGAACCTAAAACCTTAACTGTATATATTTCTTTGTCTTAGGACCTCTTCTTTCATGTTTTAAATTTTTTTCTTTGAAGCCACATAGAATGAACACTTAACTTTGCCCATTTTTAAAAGGGGAACCCAAAGATCCCTTGCAATCTAATTGGTTGTGTCCTTCCAGTTTTGATTTTGATTTGTACTGAATATTTTTGGATGCATCAAAAACATGACTTGCAGTCAGAATATATGTCCTTGTCAACATTTCAGTAACTAGAGGTCAAACCAGAACATGAGAATACAACTTACATATTCATAATTGCATAAATTGTCCCAGAAAAAGGTCCTTTATGATATGCTGTGCATTTGCATGCCTAGTTAATAGTTTTGTGGACACCATGAAGATGTCAGCTGCTTCTTTACTGATAAATTTTATTTTATTTTGCATAAGCCTACATACTTTTTCAGACAAGAGAATTAGTGTAATCTCTTTCAGCGTGATAGCAACATGAGTTCAATGCATACAAGAAGGGATGATAGGAGTGGATATCTGTTAAAGGAAGAAATCTTTGAAATATTCCATTCACCTATGCAGTTAAGTGACTAGAAATTCAAACAGTCCTCAAAATATTGATGCAGCTTCAGTGTATCTGTAAGTCTGTAAGCACCTGCCTCCAAAACAAACAAGCAAACAAAAAAAAAAAATAAGCTGTGGGAAAAGAGAAAGTACTGTAAGATAAGACAACTATAAACAGTTACAGTACTGAAGGTAAGGCAGCTGTTTAATAGTGTGGATTAAAGAAATGGGGCAGGAAAATAATGGGAAAGATAATGTAAACTTCAATGAAAACTGATGTGGTTTCCGTGAATTGCTTTTAGAGGGTTTGGGGGAAACAACATTTAATAATAGAATAAAATAATAAAGACAGTGACAAGTGGTAGTCAGGGCCACAGATGCAGCCATCTGAAGATGAAGAAACCCAGGTGTGATCCAGCATAGCCTTGGTCCAGTTTTTGGTGCATCTTTGTAACCAATGACTGTTCTCAGGAATGTGTGAGGGTTTCTGCTGTAATCAGCTTCATGCTGCCCTGAGCACAGTGGTCAAAATTCTCTAACATCCTTAGTTTGACTACAGCAAAGCTAAACCTGCCTCCGGTTGGGATAGTTGCAGTGGTGAATCAGCCCTGCCCCTGAGAAAAGGTGACAGAGTTGCAGGGAAGACAAAATGTCAGGAAAGGAACAAAACCCCCACCTGCTTACTAGTGAAAGCAAAGACTGTGACTTAGTTTCCCTTTTTTCATTAGGATGTGGTTTAGCAAAATTGCCACCATGTGCCTGCAGAGGTGATGAGCCACAACTATAGGGCTTCCCAACAGCCGAGCTGGGCAGAGCCTGGCACCACCCGCACAGCGCATCATCTGCCACAGCTCTGGGGGCAAAAAAAATCAATCCAGGAGGCAGCAGGTAACTCTCAAGAAACACAGGGCCTCTGCCAAACCCCCGTGTGGGGCAAAATCACTTGTAGGAAGCAAGAGGCGAGTCAAAAACAGAGCAAGGGCGGTGGCAGAGCCGGCACAGGTTCACTTGCCCTGTGTTCGTGCCTCCACCCCTCCCAGGCACAGCCACTTGCCAAAGGAAACTGCAATTTTTATGAATATCTTGAATTGAAGCCAGGTAATTACCTCCAGGAAATTTTCATGTTACTAACTGATAATCTACAGAAAGTGAATGAGAAAGACAGGCTGGAGGGGGGAAGCTAAAAATTTTATGGTATAATAAACAACTATCTTGATTTAGAAGCTATATATAGGAATATTTAGGTGTGGTCTTAATAGTCTGTTCTGTAGGTGCTAATCCTAGGAGGATGCTTTGCCTTTTGTGGGTATACACAATGTCTGCATACTGGGCTTAACACATTGCGTCTTGATCCTGAGCTACCCAAAATTAGCACTGAGCAGTATCAACCTACTGTAACAGTGCTGAGTGTCAGAACTTTGCATGTGACTTTTCAAGAATCAAAAAAACATCTCTGCTGAAGAGGCTGTTTCCTCAAGCTGACTTTCACATTAATTTTTTGTTTTTTCATGTCTAATAATTTATTTCCTGCATTCCATTAAAAATGGCATTTACAGGTCAAGGAGCATTAAAATGATTTCATTTAAAAAAAAAAACCAAAAAAACAAGCAACAACCACAACTGAAAAACAACAGCAAAACCCTCTGCCTTTGTTGACTGTGCACTTTACCAAAGATTTACATTTTTCACATCTGTTGCCCTCCCATTATAGTTTTCGTCTTGCATGTAAAATTGATACAGCAAGATAAACACTCTCCCAATGGCTGGAGAAGGAAAGCTTAATAATAGCTCTGGTTATTTTTTTATCCAAAAGAATATAAAACAGCCTGTATATTTTATGGTGTCACAACTAGTGGAGAGTTTGACACTATCACATTAACTGCTAATGTATAAATGCAAACTAATGTACTAGAATTAAAACATTGCATAATGACCTTCCCTTGGTTCAGCTATTAAAAATACATTAATAGTCTGTCTTGAAAATTTGACCTGATGCAATTTTATTCATCAATAACTAGTTTGTGGAGAGTTTTGTTTGTATGGATATCTGTGTTTATTTTCTGGAAAATTATTCTGACTTCGTCTTTTGCAAAGTAGAAGTCAGCAACATCTCAGGTGCACTTATATAGCCTTTATTTTAGTTTTACTCTATTGCAAGAATAGTAGCCAGAATAGGGAAACTCAGTCTCTCTCCTTCTGTCTTGTACTGAAGTTGGCCAGCTTTATCCAGTGCTGTGTGGTTCAGTTTGTAAAATTAGTGTATTACCCATCTCATGTGCAAACTGAGACTTAATTAACAGATGTTTGTAGCTACTTTCACATCCTCCTACAAGTCACACTGTGTGAGGGCAAAGCAGTTGTTGCTGGGACATAAGAACATTGAAGCAAAGGCTTTTTCTGAGATGGGGAGCGGGTTACACAGGGCTATATAGGGGGTTACTTTATTTTATTTTTTTTTTTAAGATACTTTGGAATCTTCTAAAAAATCATTGTTTTGAAGCAGGTGGGGCACAAGACAGCAAAAGATATCTCCCATATAATAAGTGTGATTTCTTGCATCCCACATATACAACTTGCATGCATCAAGGTTTTAAAACTCTTGAAAGCAAGCTCTGAGTTGAAGAAAAGACTGCTGGAACAGCAGTGGGCATGTCGAAGCACACTTGAAGATAACAGCTGTCAGGACACAGAAGATGAAAATGCAACCAAGTACTCAGGCTACAGGAAAATTTGGCCTTGGGCATTTTGCTTTCACTTCAGTAGTTTTAACCCTTTTTTCTCCAGAAATTATTTTTAAAGTTGGGGGAGCACAAAGGAGGAGAAAATCCTTTATGAGCGGTTTCTGAAAATTGAAAATACACAAATAACTAATAAATAACTGCTGGGTCACTGTTATAAAGTACAGGCAGGGCTGCATTTAGACAGCTTGGCTTTTATCTGATTGGGAGCCATGTGTTTCCTCATACGGGAACTACCACCAACCCAGTTTTAATCAGTTACAATTTTGTTTTTGCATCTAAATTAGAATAGTTTGGATTGAAGGGGAAGTGAAAAGAAATGTGTGTCAAAGCATTTCTACAAAGCAAGAACTCTCTCACTTTAGTTTCATTATGCATCCTCCAGTATGACAATCTTCATTTTACCCAAATATTGCAAGGATTATAACTCTAGTGTGTTTTACATCAGCTTTCTGCTTGCAGAGCTAAATAAACAGTTCATGAGCCATGCTGGGATGTCTCCCTGAAGACCTTGCTCTTTAAAACATGTAAGTGCAAGCATGACTCAGATTGGCGATGGAGAATGGAAACTTTCACTTCTGTTGTTGTCTCAAACCCACCTTGATTTGGGAACAACCAAAAATATTCCTTCCTGATGACCATCCAGGGGCCTCTGTGAAGAGACTCGGCGGTATCAGTTACTGCAAGTAAGCAGACACGTATTTGGCACATGCCTCAGCAGAGACCAATATACCTCCCAGCCAAGCTGAGGGACTTAGGCAGGACAGCACTTGATTTGTGACTGAATTCCAACCTGTGGCCCAGCAAAGCTCCTCGCTCTACTGAGCCTGTTGCTCCTGCAGTTTCCACCTGCATTAAATCCAGTTAAAATGAAAATGGCTAAACACAAGTTTGTGCTAGCATCTGTTCCCATGCCTGTTGCCTGAAACAAAGCCTAATTATCACAGCCTTTCCTTCATATTTTCTTTTGACTTACCCAATTGTCTGCAGCTTTGATATCTAGAGCATAAATGCCAAGGCTGAAACCTGCATTCAATTAGATGACTCTTGACTGACCTACATAACAGTTCATTCATGAGATAATGTGACCTGGAGTCATGGAGATAGAAGCCAGTTGATTGAGCTGGCTTGGCTGTGTACACTGCAAACTCTCCAGTGATTGAGGAATCATCTAAAATTAGCCATACGCTGTACGTTGTCGAGAGCCTTTCAGACCCAGCTCTGTTTCGGTAATATTTCTTTTATGAGATGGGCGTATAATTGGTCACACTGTAATTCTTTAATGCTTAACTTTATTAACATGAGGTACTTGGGTATCAAATAAAACGAGCAATTAAGTGATTTATGCTTAAGGTCTGCTCTCAGTTCAGGGCGTAGGTAGCCAGCCTCCCATGAAGGGGTGAGAGCGTGCACAGTATTTACCACTTCCTTCAGAGAGCTACAAAATGGTACTTTTTGAAGATGAACCTCGTTGTGCATGTAAATCCCAATTGCCTATTACTGTGCTGCAAGTTAAAATGTATTTTTGTACTAAAGGTTATTGTGTGTTTGTAGAGAACCACAGGGTATTTTCCCTAGCTTTTGCCTACTGCATTTGTGAACTTTCAGCTGTGGGGGGGAAAAAAAAGTTAACCAGGGAGTGACTGGTTTCAGCATAACGATTTAGCAACAGTTTTTGTATTACTAAGCCACAAAGGAAGCTCAGATAAAGGTTGTAGGTCGGAAAGAAACCTTGAGGAGCATGCTCATGAAGTGAGGCACTTGAAGAAAGGCTGCAGCTGTCACTTCCACATCTGAGGGGCTGTGAGGTATTTCAACCATTTTCTTATTCTATGTTGTCTTAAAGATTCATTAACAGAATAATGTGAAAGTATCTTGTGGTGTCCTCTGGGGCATAAGTTCTTCTATTTTTGTTTTTTCCCTCAGTAAGTGTGGTAGGAGCAGTCTGTGCTCTGTCATGTCCAGTTCCTCTCAGATGGAGCCACTTCAGTGCTGGCGCATGTCATGAGGAGGACGGGGGGACATTTTGTACAGAGAGGCTGTGGACTCTTCAAAACACATTTGGGGCACAGCACCACAGTTCTTGAGGCTTTCTTTTTTAGTAGGTGCATCTCATGGAGGTTTTATGTGCATTTAAAGAGCAGGTTACTTGCTGCCTCCTTCTCTATCTCTTCCATGAGCTGGTTCTGTGGTTAGCTCTGTGCTGACACAGTGGTGATCCTCTCTTGGGGAGGGTGAAGATTAATCAAAATGCCCAGGAGCTGGCTGTCAGATGTCCAGCAGGAGATTTCCGAGAGTATTTTTGTGAGTTTCACAGGGGTTCAGGGTTTTGGTTTCTTTCTTTATGTTGTATAAGAAATAATAAGGAAGTGACAACCTGCACAGCATTAAAAAGGCATTTAATTTATTCTTTTCCATCTTACATTTTGAGGAGCTTTCACATGATCTTTTTTATTTTTATGTTGCATATACATTGTTTGGCTTTGAGTGAATAAATTGTTGGGAATGCTGGAGAGAGGAGCAGCAGAGAAACTTTTATATTTTGCAGGAGTTTTTTGGTTCAGACAGACCACTTGGGCTCCAAGCTGAGGCTGAAATTGCACAGGGCCCAATTAGTGCCTGTTACCTTTGCTGTTTGCTCTTGATCGGTTGCAGAGACAGAGGTTTAATTAAGCAGAAATGGAGATGTGGAGTTAATGTTCATTATAACTAAAATCGAAACAGCTGTTTACCTTGCCGAAGCCTTGTGTGTTAATGTCCATAAATCTCACCTCCAGGAGAGCTCGGAGGAGCCAGCCCCTGTACACGCCTTTCCAGATACCGTCTGATATCATTTTACATACTCATTTTCACAACATTTCCTAATCATATTAATTAACACATTAGGGTATAATTCTCATTGTCTGCAGAAATTACTTCAATTAAAACTATTAACATATTATCATGATTGTTGTAGTATTTGCAATTTGCTTTGTTACTACTCAACAACTACTCCAGCAAACCCAAATGTTTGAAATCAGCATAAAATTGTCGTGGCTGTGCTTTTCCTCTTAACTGTCACATCATGTCTCACTGTAAACTTCCTAAATAAGCTCTGTTTCTGTGCTGGGGTTTTCTTTGTGAAAAAAAATATGTGAGAGGCCATGACTCTCCTACAAGTTGAGGCTAGAAAGATTTTGTCCTGATTAGGCTCTCCAGTGCCTGACAGGAGTGTGCTCACTGTGCAAGTACATATGGAAAGACTAAACAACTACAGTGGAGCACCAGACAGTAATGGATAGAAACTGGCCACATTCATGCTAAAAAATTAGTAGGTTTTTTTGCTTTTTTTATTTTCTTGTTCAGAGCTGTGAGTTTCTGGTCTGGCTGTCTTAGAAGAGGAATGAAGGCAAGAGGCTAGCTTTAATATTGAACGTTTTCAGATTCAAAATCTTCTTAGAGGCAAGTGAAACGTGCCCCCTATGTAAAAGGCAAAAATTTGTTATTAGTGTAATTGAAATCTTAATGGTCTCATCAAAGATTATTATTGTTATTAATCCAGATCTACTTATTACGAGAAGAGATAGAACACTTTTATGGGGGAGGAAAGCTTCAGTGATACATTTGAAATGGATATAGACACATTTCTGAGTATCTACCCCATCCAAGGTGTTTTGCTCACCCTTACTCCATGAACTTTGATTTTTGGAGCTGGGAAGTGCTTAGGGCAAGCAGTCAGATACCAAAGGCTTCAGTGGGAGGGGTACCTTGATAGTGGGGGTTTCTTCTTCCCCTTTGCCATGATGACCATGATGTTGATGGTTTCTTAATCCTCATTCTGTGTTCTGCTTCTTCTTATTTTTTTTTATGTTTCCTAACATTCTTTCACACCTTGCTCTTTCTCCTTTGGATTGCAACACCACCCATTCAATATGCATGTGATGTCTTACATATGTTGGATATGTTTTCTGTCTTACCGTAAAACCACAGGTTTGCATTTCTTTAGCCAGCTCTAAGTGAGTTTTGTAGCCCTGGGGTCTTGAGTGTCAGTCTGTGCCCTGTCTGATACTTGCTCATGCCTCCACTCGTCTGCACTGCACACCATGTTGCCTCTTCTGAGTTCTCCATTATGATACCAGGTCTGTGTTCCTCTGCACTCTGTTGTTACCTTGGGATCATAAATATTTCATCCTGCTCAGAGTAACCGCATGTTACTGCTGTCTGTATAAAAAGTACACTTCAACCACATCATTATGCGAAGACAAGCAAAAGTAAAATATATTAGGCAATAGCCACCTGGTCATTAAGGAAATTGCTGCTGCAGCTAAAGCAGGTGAAATGAAGCCCCAGACCAGGCAATACAAGATAGGCAAGCCTGACATGCCTGGGGCTGAGGATGTGCAGGCTCAGCACAAAGTCTGTGTCCTATTACTGGCATCACTGGGCTACAGGACGTGAATGAGATTAATGAGATCACTATTTGGGTTTGCCCACATTGCCTGGGTGACACAGGATGTCCTTTCTGGTCTTGGATTTGTAGCAACACCTTGAACTGTTGAAATAGAAAGGGAGTACTTTGCCTCTACAGAGCAGGTGTATATTGGTGTAGTATTAGCAGACAAGTTGAGCAGAAAACAAGAAATTTTATCTAACTGAGGTAGATAATTGCTATCATTATTCTAAGCCATATGTATTCTATTCATCTTCATGATATTGCTGTGACAAAGCTGTTACCCTCCTTTACAGATAGAGAGTATTTATCTACAGTTGCCCTAGGATGCCTCTACAGTCAATGGAAAGACATTTCTACCTCCATTTTAGTCCACCTGAAGTCTGAATTGCCCTGTAAAATGATTATTTCTCTTCACGGACTAAACAGGAAATCCCACACACATAAATTTAATAAATCTGAGCCAAAGAGATTAGAGATTTGTCTGCAGCAGATGAGTTTCAGAGGCTGTGCTTTCACAGCTGTTACTAGTAACTAGCTTAGCTTAAATTTATTTCAGATATGGAATATATAGGTGACTGCTATAGTTTAGATTTTACTGTTGTTATACACCAAATGAGACATGTCCAAATGGCTGAGTGTGGAATTCAATTTTCATATTTCAGATGAGAAGATAATGCCCTAATCAGTTATCGTCTATCTAATGCGCTCAGTGGCACTACTCAATTCTTTTCAGTTTGGCTACCACTCCAAACTGTTAAACCATCTGCTGATAGCAGCCGAAAAGATGACAATATAATAAATTGCTCGAAAAAGTTAAGATGCCTAACATCTGCTCTCCACCAAGCTCGAGCATCTTCCCTGAATTGATGTTCTGTCATCTCTTGACACAGTAAGGGAAGATGCCTGCTCTAAGCTGTTGCAAATTCAAATCATTTGCAGCTGGACCTACATTCCAGGCATCCATCCTAGGCCTAAATATGGAATAACAATAGAGAAGAGAGAAGACAAAGGCAGGAGAACAAATAGTTTCTCAAAATACCAAGAAGTTCCTGGCCCAGGTAAAGGCCTTTGTCTACTCATTAGTCAGTATGATTAATGAAGAAATACCTAATGATGGCAAGCAGAATTTTGCAAGACAGAAATAGAAACTGCTGCCTCTTCAGAACCACATGATTGTCTGTCCTGGAACTACGTTGTGCATAATGTTTTAATCAAATAACAGTTTGCTTAGTAGCAATGGACCACATTGATTAGTGCAAACAGAATGCAAACATATTCTAGATAAGATTATGTAGCTCTGAAGGTGCTGGTAGGCAGACACTGTTGAGAAAATATACACATAATATTTACTGAAAACGTTCCTGGAGCCTCCTTTGGTGTTATTAGTCTGTCATGAAAATCTGCAAACACATACTTATCAGAAACTCACTGCAAAACATTAGGCAGTTAGTGAAGTCAAATATAGAGGGTGGATGCCATAGCAGAGCACAGTTAATGGTTGAGCTGTGACTTAACTTACATCCCAGTGCAAACACAATTAAATTAGAAAAAGTCCTGAACCAAACGTAGGAGGTGTAGCCTGCCTGGAATGCAAAGATGAACCTGGATCCCATCCTACTGCTTCAGTCTCCTGAAGTAGAACTGGAGGAGACAGAAGTCCAGAGCTGAATCCAAGTTAAAAGGTGTGAAACAAACTAGTAGGTGCCAGAATGTTCTGCCCATTATTGAGGTACAAACTTGCACAAAATTAGTTGATCTAAGAGAAACGACTTGGCTGGAAAGTTTGGTGTGCATTAATTTGGGAGATTTGCCTTACATTAATTAAACCCAAGTTGTTTTCTAGTTTCCTAAGTTTTTTCAAGTCTAAAACATCCTCTTAAGACATGATTTCTTTAAGCCTAATAATTGATTTCTTCTCTGTTCCTAATTTCTCTCACATACACAGCGCTCTCAACTGCTTGCACAGTGAGCCGGTGAAGGAGGGGCACTCCTTCAGCACAGATACCTCCACAGGAATCTCCTGTGATTTTAAGCCAGCCCAGTGAAATTCCACTTCATTGGGATCTAAAGGATCTAAATTCACCTTAAGCAGAAGGATGATCCTTGTAAATAAATATGAAATCATATAATGTAGTTATAATTCATAAAAGAATACCAACATAATAATAAAGAGTGTAAATATCTAAATACTCCAGTAGACTCTAGGATATAGTAAAGCAACGGGATTTGATCCTGGAGAGTATATTCCACACTGCATTCCCATGAGTCCTGTTCTGCCACAGATCTGTCACCCATCCATCCATGAAAATCTATTCCTTCAGGTCTAGATTAGAAAACGCTCCCCCCTGTTTTTCCCTTGTAATAGCAGTGTTCATCATGCCCTCTGCTGCTTCTCCTTACCTCCTTCTGTCTCCTGGTAGACTTTGGGGCTGCTGGCTGGTATTCCATAGGACCAGCAAGTTTTTCCTGATCTACACCCTGCAGAAGCAGCAATGAAGTTCTATTTTAGCTTGTGCGATTTGGCAAGCGCTGGCTATGATGTGACAATATGTGAAATAAGGAGCCAGCAGGCAGGGCTGGCAGCGGGAGCAGGGAGCACCACGGTGGTGGTTAATCTGAGATTCTTGCCATCACCTGGCACCTGGATGTGCCTAGGAAAAGACACTCGGGTTTATGTCATACTGCACCAGCCTGGAGAAGTCTTGAGGGGTTGCTCAGATGAGTTGGTTTGGTATGTACACAGCAGCACTGTTTGGAAAAGGTGGGCGAGTATAAATCTGTGTGCGTGGGTGTCCCTGACTGACGTATTTAACCCAGTGCAGAATTAAACCTGTAGCTGTCACTGTCTCATCCCAGCGTGGTGACCAGCTGTGCCTGACTGATAGAACAGGCTGTTTTCCCTTTTAAAGGCATTATTTATAGTGTTATCTTCCGGAGTAAGGTGTGAGACTGGTGTATTTGGCTGGATAGCAATGCCAGTATGTCCGTCTGCTACAGGGTAAGGTGATGTTTCTAATCAAGCTGAGGCTGAATGGACTTTCCAAGAGGAACAAGGTGAGATTTCTAAACAATTTAAAGGATTTGGTTCAGAACAGGCATTAATCAGTCATTAAAAAGCAATTGCAAATAATCATTACTTTCTGTCCATCTCCAGTGTTTCTCAAGCATGTCCCTGAAATCTCGACACCATTCTTGCAGCTTTAGCAGTAATTTGAATGCAACAAATCGTACCTGCAAAGCACAGATGTTGAAAGCTGAAAAATCTGAAGGTGCCGTATGTTTCCTGTAATTGAAAGCAGGTGCCCTGAAGGAAGCAGAGATTCTGTTTCACTTTATGAAGTATCTAGTTGGCAGAGCAGGCAAAAAATACCTGCTAAAACTTCATTCACTAGGACTGGATAAAACAGATTAAAAATGTTGTTTTACAGCAGCTGTTGGGCTCCAACAAGGGATCAAGATCCTGTTGTGTTGGGCACCATAGACAGAAAGGAATTACGTAACAGGGTTTGGAGTAGTAAATAAATGGAACTACATGTATTTAAAGGATGGGATGAGGGGAAGGACCATGATACACAGACCTCTTGGAGCGAGTCCAGAGGTGCACTGCCAAGATGATTAGAGTGATGGAACACCTCTCTGTGAGGAAAGACTGAGAGAGTTGGGGCTTTTTCATCCTGGAGAAGAGAAGGCTCTGGGGAGACCTTATTGCGCCTTCCAGTTCCTAAAGGGGGCTTGGAGAGAGCTGGGGAGGGACTTTTGACAGGATCGTGTAGTGATAAGAAAAAGGGAAATGGCTTTAAGCTTAAAGAGGACAGGTTTAGATTAGATATTAGGAAGAAATGCTTTCCTGTAAGGGCAGTAAGACACAGGAACAGGTTGCCCAGTGGAGTTGTGGATGCCCCATCCTTCGAAGTATTCAAGGCAAGGTTAGACTAGGCTTGGACCAGTCTGGTCTCATGGAAGATGTCCCTGCCCATGGCAGAGGGTTTGGAACAAGATGATTTTTAAGGTTCCTTCCAGCCCAAACCATTCTGTGATTCTATTGTATGATAACCCTTCCTTGTGCAGCACTGAAACCGGGCCCAGCATCTCCATCACTTTGGGTCTATTCCACTCTGCACTGGGGTGGATGCTGTATCCCAGGTCTGCATCTCCCCATGGTCCCACACCCAGACACTCTTATAATTGCTTCAGTGAATGCTCAGTATGGTAGGCTGCCAATCTATCTTTTGCCTCGGTTGTTGTTTATAAAGAATCCAGGCCCAAAAATGAATAAAAACTATGAAAATTCGTGCTTTGGAGGATTACTTTTTGGGAAACAGCCTGTAAGGTGAAGCCTACAGGATAATAAACAGGAGAGAAGTGCTGGTGAGTTGTAGCTGCAGCTCCACCTGCAGAGTTCACAAGCCTTTAGGGATGTCTTTTTTGTATGTCTGTGCCTCAATTTACTTATGGGTAGTGGTAAAAGCCCTGAGGGCTCTCTGAGAATTATTCAGTTGTTGTTTGTAGGGGGTTTTGCATTGTTTGTGGTACTTTTAAGACATGTAAGATCCAAATGTTATATACCCCATGAGATTTGGCAGAATTGTATTCAAGCTGAACATAGCCTGTGGGTATGGGTAGTATTTGATACTGAAAGGCAGAAAAACAAAATAACAGAAAAGCACCCCAAATCATCCAAATTTACTGATGCTTCCAGCCAGTTTGGTAGTGTTGAAAGCCGGGACTGCATCCCATTCTGTTCTGTGTTTTGGTGGCTATAGCAAGTATGGAAAGACGAAACAGCTTTGATTAAAACATTTTTCAACTCTTTTACTAATGAAACAGATAGTGCATGGCACAGCATCATTGTGCAGTTATTTCATTTCTCTCAAAATACTTTTCTTAAGTTCTGAAAGTGCTGACTGACCTGTGTGCACCAGGCTCAAAGCTCTCACTCCCATTTAAAGACTCTGCAGCACATTCACTATATTCTTTCTTTTTGGATTACCCACAATTTTTTTTTCTTCCATCAGTTCTAGGCAGACATTTTCTAAGACATTGTCTTCTTTAGTCCATCAAACCACCTGAAAGAAAGAAAAAAATGTCCTTTGTTCACATTGTGACAGAGAACATGGAGTTTGGTGAGAAAATAGTGAATTATGTTTACCACCTTTTTTGGATGGCCAAGGATAGCTAGGACTACTTGGGCAGAAAAAAAGTGGAAGAAAAGGTCTGATTTTTAATATATTTTAGTCAGTTTTTCATTCTTTTAGATAATCTTATTTAACTGATTTAATACTGGATCTTAATTCCAGCCAAAATTTTAGAAACTAGGAATTTAATGACCACATCATTTCTCTCTGTGTAGCTTCCTATACATGAAAGGTCAATGTCAGTCAGACTGTACCATTTGGCATGAAGATGAATATAGAAGCTAAAGAGGATTTAAAAAATACATGAGCTGGCATTTGAAACCGAAGTCTGGGACTTGAGTCCTGCTTTTATTCCTTTATCTGCTGGTGACCTAGCACTTCTCTGAAGGGGTGTGTTTACAGATTTAATAGGTTTTTTGTCCTACTGCATGGCAGTGGGGAAAGTCCTGTAGGGGCTAAGTCAAATTTTTAGGTAGGTTGAAGTGTCTGGTTGATGCTACCACTCTCCCTAGAGGCATTTCTGTGCAGAAAGTATATAAAACATGGTTAATACCCTCCACACCTCACAGAACCTGAAAGAGAAGTCCATTTACCTAAAAATCTTTGGCAGGGATGTCTGGTCCCCTTGTTTCTTGTTATTGACTGTAGAAAGAAGGGAAAGTGTCTGGGTTACTAATGTGGTGTTTACCAAGGCTTCTGTAGCTCAGTGAAACCCATCTGAGCATTAGTGCCTTAATTTTCCCATCTGTGAAACATAGGTTATGTCTTGCAGTGGAATCGTGATTCTCACTGCTTCTGTGTTCAGAATGCCTGGAGAAAGAAGGCAAAGTTTAAAGTGTGGTATATTCTGGTCAGCGTGGTGTTTGCTCTAAAAGCTGCAATGGACAGCCTGAAAGTACAGCACAGGTGTGGATATACACAGAATGAAAAGGATAGCACTGAGAAATAAATTAGCATTAGATGTCTTATTCTTTGATAACAAAATAACAAAGCTTTATTTCTTTGTGCAGTAGTGCTTTTAGGTGATGTTGTTAGCTATCTCAGGAAAGTTGCTGAGTATTTCCAGTCAGTCTGGGAAATACCCATTTGCATGTACACAGCACAGGTGGAGCGACCTGTGTTAATGCTTTGAATATTTGCACCTAGGGCTTTGTGCATAGTCCCTCTGCATCTGATGGCTTGCTCTGCTTTATCTTTAGTTGCTCGCTTTTGATAATTGCATCAACTTCTCGATTGAAAAGTACATGTGTATTAAATATGGCTTTATTATGCATTGTTAAAGAGTCAGAGACACCAGTCAGACAGCCTGCAGAGATGGTCTTACAAACATTATAACAAACGTTATAAAGCTTGTGAATTTCCAAGATTTTTATGAAATGAGACCTGGCTGAATAAGCCAGATCTTCATGTCATCCATTTGTTGTTCTCTGGAATCCCATAAAGCTCCCTTCTGTCATGTATCAGCCTTTTGCACTTCCAGTGCCACGTGGTTCACGTTTTCCTTGGTCTGTCTTGCCAGCTGTGTGATAGGGTTTGAATTGCAGTGAAAGTATTTACATAGTCAAAATTATTGAGAGTAGCATGATTATTACATTTTGGGAAAATCTCACTGAGGATATTAAAAAAAATTCATTTTTACTCTGACTTATGTGGCTTGGAGATGTTTCACTGATGGCCCTTGGACTTAAAAGCACATCAGAATAAAGATACTCTGGTGGTGTCTGACCAGCTTATCTGGTTTTTAAGGTGTTAAAATGTGGAGTTGAACCTTGGATTCAAACTGGCCAACATCTACAAGTTAGAATCTATTGTTCCAGGCTGTTTATAATTTAGTCTGTGTCTTGCAAGTGATTTGAACGGGAAGTGGTTCCGAAGTACAAGTTTAGCATTCACTTGCGGGGTTTTCCTTTCTCTGTCTGCAGTAACTTCTCCTGTGGAAGCAGAACTAAAGGGTCTGCAAAAATTTGACTGTATTGGTGCTTGCAGATGCTACACTGAATATGAAATTACTCTCACTGCACTTCCTTGGGGGCTGCTAAAAGATTTCTGTAACTTCCACCACTGTGATGGGATGTTCGGGATGACTCCTACTTTTGTAACTGTATATTTAATTGCATATCTTAAAGAGTAGAGGGTGCTACTGTGGAAGAACTTTTCCCTTCAAATGTATGTTACCTTGGTTTACTTTTCTCTTTTCTGCTTTTGTCATGCATATGTAATATCAGCTCTTTCAGAATAACTTTACCATATTTAAAGTATGAGCTGGGTTTGCAATTTGATGTAACCTACATTGAGGCTTCTCCACCGTTTCTAGGTACAGAGAAATCGAGTATCTTCTTTCTTAGGATGCCTAGGTTATCAGGCACTATAAAATATCCATTACTTATTCCTACATCTAGTATGGCATTTTCAGACAACAAAGGATCTCAGTCCCTAATTGCTGCAAATCGCCATTTGTAGCAAAGTGGGACAGGTTTTTGGAATGAAATCTCAGATGATCTGGTGATCTTTGGCCTCTGCAAGGAAATTGTTCTTTGCTAGGAGGTGGCATACAATTTATTAAAACCAGAAAACTCTGATACTTTCTATCCTGTCATACTAGACTGAGATGCTGCTGAGGTGCACGAGGTAGGGTTATGCTGCCCCTGGAAGAAGAAATCACTTGTTTCATACTATCTGATATTTCGGTTTCATCCCCTCCTGATCTGATGGTTTTCTGTTGTCACTTCTCATTTTCATAAGGTATTGCTCCTGCTGCTAGTAGTAGTAGGATCATGCGGTAGCTGAGGTTTCAAGGTCCCTCAGGAGATCTCCAGTCCAACCTCCTGCTCAGAGCTGGGTCAGCTGTGAAATCAGACCGTGTTTCTCAGCATCTGATTCAGCTGTGTCTTGAAAGCCTCCCAAGGTGGAGACTGCACAGTGTTTCCAGGCAGCCTGTTCCAATGGGGAGACTGTTGTCATGGAGAAAATATCTTTCCTTCTATCCAGTAGGATACCCTTCTTTTCACTTGTATACATTGCTTCTTGTCTTCCCATGGTGCCATGAAAGGGACCTGGTCTTGTTCAGCCTGGAAAGGAGAAGGCTTCAGAGGAACCTTCACGTACCTATGGGAGGATACTGAGAAGACAGGCACAAGCTCTTAAATTGGTAGATACTCCCACTCCATCTTAGCAATGAAGGTTGGTCTGGAGTTCTTCATGCTTTGAGAAGTCTTTGAAAAGAGATGCTTTAAAGAGAAGCGATCTCATTTCTGCCAGTTGGCAATGTTTGTGAATTTAAGGGATGACTCTGTCCCTTCTTCTTGTCTTTGACTCAGGGAATCCAATCTGCACTGCATGACATCTTGCCTGGCTGATAACAGAATCTGCCTGCCACTGCCTTCGTCCTTCGGGCATCCACAATCCACTGGCAGCCTGCTAATAGATGCAGTGAGCCTTGTTCTGCTCCAGGTTTTCTAAACAGATAGAACAGGTTTTCCCCTCGATTGCTAACACTGCGTACATGAAAGTAGGAATGGTTTTCTCCATTTTTGCATATGTCTGAATTTTCTCTGCAAGAGCTGTCTCATGTTAAGTTACTGCCCGAAGTTATACAAATTACTGCTGCAACTGGTTAACACTTAAGGAGATGGGGAAATTGCCATTCAGACAGTACCTATCAGTCTGGGGAGCAAGTACACAAAAACTTGTTTCATGGTAAGGCAGAGTAGCACCCAAAGGCAAAGAACTGCATTGGTGTTCTTGAGCTATTTAAGAACATGAGATTTGTTTGTTCTTTGGGTTTTTTTAGGTTTTTGTTTGTTTTTAATCTGCCAATAAATGCACATGTATTTGAGCTATTAGAAAAAAAAAAGTGTGCTGTTATTTCCTTGTTGTATATCACTAGTCTTTTGCATTTTTTTCATAGTCTTAAAAGAGAAATGAAAGCAGATTACAAATCAGGGCTGATTCTCTAATTTGAATTTCTAAATCTTACATGACCCTGTTCCCCCAGCATGGAAAATTACTTAGGTACCAACTTCAGATCTAAATGAAACAAACCTCTGTTGTATTTTACTTCTGATCTGCATTAAAACTAGTGCTTGTAGATATTTAATGAAAAGAATATCCATTCCAGTCCTTTTAAAGGACTTGCTACGTTTCTCACTTTTAGGTGTTTGTTTCTACTGCTAATGCCTCTTGTGCTGCATCCAAAGCACCCCTGCAGGTTTCACAAAAGCATAACAACCTCTTCACCAAAAACATTTGTCTTCTGAATCTGGAGGGTCATGAAAGTAAGAAGTAGGGACTACAGAAAGAGGAGGATTTGAGATTTTATGGCAAATTATTTTCCAAGGGACAGACAGAGGGCTTCTCTTCCTGGAGCAATGCTTAGTAGCTGGGCTATGATGCATTTTACTTCAGATATGACTAAAAAAAAGGATTATTTTTTTTTTTTTTACAGCTATTTAAATTACAGCACTAGCTGTGTAAAAGTATGTGAACAGCTTTACAACCCCAAAATGAATGTTGACCTAGCCTAGTAGCCTGATTCCACAAAACCCAGAGAAAATGTATAAGTAAAAATAAATAAAATAATAGTGAAAGTGTTCAAGGATTCTATTCTTTTTTTTCCTGTAGCCTCTTCCAGATGTTTTCAAACTGTAACATGGTGACTTCCAGACCTGAAGTTGCACCTACACATTTGTTTAAAATAGATTTTGTTTGATTTCTTTTCCATCAGGGAAGAATTTGGCAGGTCCTTTAAGGTCCTCATATACTGGGCTATTTGGAGAGAGAGCTAGATAAATTTTCATGATATCACTGTTTGCTCCTACATTATTATACCCTTCTGTACATTAATAGTGCTGAGTTATTAGCATCATCCCACACATTCTGTGGTGATGCCAGCAGGGTGAATAAGAAAAACATCTGCCTGGGAGGTAGAAATGTGTTTTTATATATGATTGCATAAACATGAAAATTCTACACCTTCTGGTTTGAACTCACACCAGAGAGCACAGGAGAGACCTGTGAATTTCTGCAGTTGGGAACTGACCCTTGTGCAAATCCTGTGGGAATAGGTTGGAAGGGATAAGGTGTCTATCCACATCAGTGTTAATGAAGAAGAAAACTGGCAGAGCGACTGCTTCCTCTGGGAGTAAAGCTACGGATATTGTGACACTGGGATACACATGCTGTTATTTCCTCAGCATTCATGAGCTACTTCGTCATTCATTTAAGTCTGTATTGCATTGCTTGAACTTAAATGCAGTGCAGGGAATAGTTAAGGTAATGTTGATCCTTCCCATTTCTTGAGCTTTTTTATATTCAGAGAAGTGCATCTACTTAAATTTCCCAGAACACACTGGGCTTTTAGTAAATATCTTAATAGGCTCAGGGGTCACAGTGATCCTCCTGTTGATACGATGGAGTTTTCTGGCAGCTGATGCCTCCATGGAAAAACAGGAATGTCAGCAGATGAAAGCAGCATTAACATCTTGACAGGTGTGTGTTATAACAACATCTTTAGACAGAGCTCACGTGCTTCTTAAGAAAGTTATTTTCTTCCACAATAACTTAAGTTTGAAAAGTCTTGTATTGAAAAGTACCTATGATAAAATCAGGTCTTCCAGAGTTGTCTGCACAGCCTTTCAGGAAAAGCCCAGATCTCTGTCACTCAGTTCTGCCCAAAGTTTGAATTATTAAGAGTAAGATGTAAACAGAATTCCCTTTCCTCTTTAATCCCCTCCCGCTTTAACTTTTTACATGTTTAAAAATATTGCATTTTATACCATAATAGAAAGTTCATCAGAAACCTGGCAGATAGAAATCCTACAGCCAGTGAAGATGCTGTACAAACAGTAGAGCTGTGAGTATTTAGCAACATCACAGTAGCCTTGTTTCACATTTGCAATTAATACACGTCTGTGTTTGCATTTGTTATAGGACTCTTGACAGCACCAACATAACAAGAAAAACGAACAACCTGAGTAATAAATCTCTGGAGGCATTCAGCAAGTGCCATAGGGCTCATTAATCTTGATTATTCCCCATAATAGATAACTTCACAAATCATCTATTCTCCCCAATCATGCACATAAGGATAATGTATATGTAATAGCCTCCCGTACTGTAAAACCCCAAATAGAATTTCATTTTTTAAATATAAGTCTTGACAAATGCAAGACAAATATTTATAGAAAAAGGATGGGTATGAATAACAATGAACTGGACTGAAATAAGTCAGGCAGTGACTGTTGTGAAAAGATGGGGTTTGGGTTTGTGGGTTTGTATGGAGTTTTCCCTTTACTTTATGATGTCTCTGTTTGAATCAAGAAATTCATTTATTTATAGCCTGAAGTAGATGGGATTTTCTTCCTGAGAGTTTTGGCCCGGGAGATAAAGCAGTCTGCAGCTGCAGCCTTCATGCATGCTCCTTACGGAATGTAGACAGGGGAAAATAGGAGCAGCTAAGAAATACCCTGAATTCCAAACAATTTAATATTTATAATTTATACTACTGATTCCTTTCTTCTGTATCTTCTCAAAGATTTCCTTTGAAAGCTACCAGTTATCAAAGAAAACCCTAGTTCTGATTTGATGTGGTCTTCACCTGTTTACCAGCTTTTCTCAGCTACAACTTAAATATGCCAGCATAAGAGATCTGTGAAAAACATCATATTTAGAGTAATACTATATATAATCCTTTCAGTAAGAATAGCAGATGTGCGCTAATACCCAGAGTTGTAGGCTGTGCTTCAGCTCACAATTACCATGATTACTTTAAAACTGATTGTTCAAACAACAGAAAATATAGGAGACGTACTAAGTTTTGGGGGGAAAAAATACAAAATATTATGGTTTAAATGCAATCAGTTTTACAGGATAAAGGATGAAGTAAAGGATAAGCAAGTGGAGTGAGGAGGAAAATAATTTTTTTTCCCCCCAAAAGTGGACCAGTACTTTTTATATCTTTGTAATTGTAGTGACCTTAACCTGATGCTTAAAAGTAGGTTTTGCTGATTGAAGTTTCAGAAGTGTAAAGCTCTATTCACAGCTGAGCCTTCCTCTTACACAGTATAAAGCGTGCGATTTGATTGCCCTCATCTTTGCCCACATACCCATTTGGCCACCTTTCTTCTTCCTCCCTCCCTCCACGTGTCCAAATGCTCTCAAAACCCCAGGATTTTGTTCTGTGACCTGGAGCACCAAAATAGCAGTTTTGTGTGAGTGGAAAGGATTTTACAGAGTAACAACCCAACAGCTTTAGGGCGTATTTCTTCTTGTTCACTATCCCTCCTCCACCCTTTGTGTAAAGTACTCAGCATTCATTTCCTTAACATTTATTAGAAAAGACAGTATATGCATTGTCTTTCAGAGCTGAAAAAAGAACAACCTGAAATTTCAATCAATTTTTTTTCAAGATCCGCTGTGCACATTATCTGAGCAATTCTATTTCTGTAATTGTTTTGTATGTGAGTGCATAATACCCTTCTATAAAGCAACACAGTCTTTTAACAGCCTGCGCTGCATGTTGTGTCTCTGTTCCTAAATACATACGTTAATCATATACACAGGCAAAATATCTTCTGGCAAAGAGGTGAAGAATGGGTCTTGCCTCTAAGAAGTTTAAAAAAGTGGAGGGAAAAAAAATGAAAATGTTCACAATCATCTAAGTTCAAGTGGACAAAGGATGCTGTATATGTGACATTTGTGTTTAGACCTTTCTTTCTTCAGACTTCTGCAAAGAACTTTCTAAAACAATGTCAAAGGGAAGTGCATTTTGGCTTGAAATTTTTCTTTTATATCAGCACGGTCTAGTTGTTTGAAATACAGTTTTGAATCAGGATAAATGGGTTCTATTCTTAACTGTCTGAGAAAAATTCAAATAACTCCCTTAATCTCTCTTGGCCTCAGTTTCTCCCTGTATAAAACTGTACTTGTAATGCTCCACCATCGTTGTAAAATGTTCCACAGTCTTCTGATGAAAGAAATTATTTTAAGTTCAAAGTGTTGCTCTTAGTGAAAGAATGATCTTGTTTATTCTTGAAAAAATAACTTTATATAAACATCAAAGAGCTGTTTGTACCAAGTGTTTAATCTGCCATAAGGTGCTCTTGTGTCTCAATTAGCAATATTTTCTCATTCATTTCTCCATGGAAAGGAATGTGTTTGGTGATGTGGATGCCATGTGATACAAGTCCATCAATGTCAGTATGTGCAGCAAACTAAATGCAGTGTTTGGACATTGGGCATGATTTTATATTCTGTACACAAATTGGCATAACAATGGATGCAAAGTGATACAGAATCACTTACAATCACTCTCCTTCCACTGCCCAGCCTGGCTGATTTCCCCAAAGAGCCAGGAGTCAGTGCTGGAGGGCAGCTGGAGCTTTGCAGTTCAGGTTGTGCCACTTGCAGTCACCTCCAAAAGTTGGGAGTGTCTTTGTCTTTTGTTGAAGGAGATTATCAGAATAAAGGGATTGTTTCTTTAGAAATTAATGCAAAAGACCACTTTTTCAGGTAAGAATTGTCACTAATTGACCACTTGCTTCTTCTGGAAGTGTGGAAGAGAGCACCAGCATGCAGGGTCAACACAGTAGAAGAGAAGGTGGACTTGATGTAACTTGTCCCTTGTCTGGGTTGAAAAGAAATGAACACAACAAATAATGGATAACCATGGATAACACAGCTCCTGAAGGACAACATTTGTGTTGTTTAAACAGTCTCAGTCTGATACTGTCGTCTTTTTTCATCTTGAAAAAGCATTAGAAAGGCTTCTCTTTTCTTTCTTTGTTATGCTGATATGGTGGTACAAATGGGGATACTGACCCCTCTAGTTTAAACTAGGTTTACTGGGCTTAAACTGGCAAAGAATAGAGTTAAGCAAGGCCAGAATATGAATATTGGGACATCTTTGCATCTCCTTAACTGATGATGGAAAGAGAGAGGGCAGCACTGTGTTAAGGCATTTTGAGTTCAAGTACCCAAAGGGTTACAAGGAGAAACTGGTCCCCCTCCAGACCTTGCTGAGATGGGATTATAAATACAACTAAATAAGTGCCAAGGTTCCTGCTGGCGGGATCGTTTCCATCTTTCAAGATAACATCTAGTATTGAAGGAGGGAGCACTTAACAGCCCTTTCAGTGGTATCTCCTTTTACCTGAAAAATCATCTCCGTAAGCACTTTGTCAGTGCTCCCATGCTTTCTTCAGTGGGATTAAGTGACCAAAACCCCTTTCCCAGTGTGAACTGAAAAATACATTAGCTGGTTATTTTTAAGTTGTTTGGAAACTTGACAAGTGAAAGCAGCTCTAAATACATCCAGATTCAAAACACGTTACCCTGAGTATCTGAAATAGAAGTTGTAGTTGTGACAGACTCCCAGTGCTCACATCTCAGGAGCTTAAAGGATGAGAAACACATGTTGAAACTCAGATGCCCAATTTAAAAATAAATTTATACAGGCTCTCAGTCTCTAGACTAGGACCTGTGTTATGGAAAAAAAGTTTATGTAATGCTGTTTCCATTATAAATGGAGGCTAATTTTCTCAAAAAGACTCTTAATACTGAGCAAACAAGTAAGTTTAGTACTAAAAACATTCTCGGTGCTTCATTGCCTTGGGTTTACAATATCATTTGCACGTCAAATTATATTTCATCTTATGATTTAGTAATGCCAGAAGAATAGATCTAATTCTCTGTCTCATGATACCCTTAAAGATGGAAGATTGCTTTCCATGGAGTGCAAAACTCAATTTGTAGTCATGTGTATAAAACATGACTTTATGGCAGATTAGCTTGCTGTAGATTTAGTTCTCTCTGACAGTGAACTGAAAAATATTAGCATTTCACTGAACACAATATTAATGGCAAGAAGAGAGCATTATAGAATATAGAAAGTAGAATGGGATTTTTGAAAGTAGAGCAGAGGAAAATGTATATAGAGATTTGCAAGGAATTTAGGTAGTGTTGGTTTAACTTATCTCTTTTCCTTGACCTTTTTTCCCCCTCTTTGTGAGTAATTTTGGAAAATAAAAGTATATTTCCAGTTGTCAATGATTTTAAATAAAACAGCAATTATTGTCTTGGAAGATGCCTTTGGATAATATATGTTTCAAGTGACAGCAGTAAAGTTGACTTTTTATACATTTGTAAAGGCGTCCATTGGTTTTGATTTGCAACTGTCTTGCTTAGCAGTCAGATGTGATGTTTGCTTTTTCCAGTGGAAGGAGAGAGTATAAGCAGAAGATTAGAGTGATCATTTCTGTGCAGTTCATTATTGACAGTGCTGCGAAGGTGGTGTGATGCTGTGATGATGGTGTCAGTTTGTTGAAGTAGGTGAAAATCACCTCCTGGGCAGGAGGAGGCTGTCCCTTGGAGTGCCGAGTACTTAGAACTGGGTCCAAGCCAAATAATGTGCCACTAAAACCATCAAAGCCATGTGCTGCGCTGAGGGTTTTGGTAGAAGAGATGGAAAAATGAAAGAAATTGAGAAGGAAACGAAGTAGATGCTATAATTAAATGGTGATCAAGAGGGAAATGGTTTATTTTTATTTATTTAATTACTTTTTTATTTATTTATAGGGGGAGAGTGCTCTGTGCTGTTCTGTATCCTGCACTTGAATTTTTGCAGCCTATCTTACGTGTATCTGCCAGAGCAATCCGACATGTTTATACAGAGCATGCTTTTATAATGTGGCCGATAATAATGAAATTCTTTATGCCTAACTCAAAGCTAATATATTCAAGATAGAAATTATATAGGAGGGCAGAAAAAGCACTGCAACAATTTAGCTGCAGTTGCAGAAAGGTTCCCCATGCTTCTGTTTTAACCGAATACTTTGTATTTATTAATTGTGTTCATTTTAATTCCACAGTAAGTCAAATAACGATGTGTGAAAACAGCATAATTAAGCTTTGATATTTCTGCTAAAGTAATAACTGAATCGATCTGCTTTTAATCTTTCAGGCTATTCATTGTATCCCTTATTCCTACAGTTATCTCTTTTCTTATTTAGTTCTCTTTGATTAACAAGCAGTGGAGGTCTACCTACTTTCTTGGGTCAGACACAAGCTCTGCTGTCTTTTAAAATACCTTTCAGTGTTATTACAGGTCCTTTGTTTCTATTGAGGAAAGCATTTAAGATTGTAAATGATGTGCTAAATTGTCCCATTCTTTACAGAATATTTTCCACATATTCCAGAGGTTGAAAATTAAGAGTGTGCTTGTTTTTAATTATGCACGCTTACATTAATTCATATTTTTCACTAATTTTCTTTCATTTTTAGCTACAACTTATACTGCGTGAGACTCAGTCCTACAAATATGCATGTGATTAATTTTTCTCACCAGAATTAGTTTCGTTGCTATTGCTTTTTGCAATCTCCAGAGGACCTGCTTTGCAACATACACAACGTAACAGCAGCGTGCACTTGTGGGACAAAGCGTGGTGTACAGTCAGGATAAGATGTTAGGGATGGGAGGGGAAACTGGTTGCAGCCCCGTGATGTTGACTGGTTTGTAACTGGTTTGTACTGGCTGTGTTCCCCCACAGAAACCAGCTGGGGTGGTGGGGCCTCAGATGAACCAAGAGAGTTGCACGGAGTTGGAGGGGAAGACAACAGGGCCGCTCGACTGCTGCTGTCCTGCTGTGATGCTGCTTTTACCAGTTAGCACTAAAAGTATTTCTAGTCTACAGTAGATGGACTATGATGTTCTTTAACCTTATGGTGGTCTTTGATAGTAGCGCTAGAGGGCAGGTGGGTTTACTCTCAGAGTTAATAGTCTATCTCCACTGAGAATTTGGTCCTAAAATTTTGTCTTTAAAACAGCTGCTTCTTTGCCAAACAGTAACAGGTTTTGTTCGCCATTGCAAGGAGGCGGAAGTGAGAGAGGACAGAGGGACCTGTTTACTGTGACTTTCCTCTCTCTGTGTTCCCTGTCTCAGGCAGAGCTGGGGACTGCATGTAGCTTTTACCCCAGAAAACCTAAAAAGCAGAAGAAACTTGTTGTACAGTCTGCTGTTTGACTTCTGCAGAGTTGAGCACAACCATCACACAGGTTTGCAGTGCTCACGTGTGCATCAGGACCTGTGGTCATTGTCTGGCTCCACGACCCAAAGGCACCATCACAGCCTTCAAAACCAGCCTGCTTGATGCCATCTGGCCTGGATGGGGTTTTTCATCTCCATCCTTGTGCCCAGGGCAGTTTCTCCCTTTGCAGCACTGTCTGTTGTCACAATGGTGAAAATGCATTTAAAAAAAAAAAAAAAAAACAAAAAAACCCAGGGTCAAAAAGATATGTTTGCTATAAAAATCCCAAGGATGCCTTAGCCTTGAGGGGGCCATAGTGATGCCAGTTGTTAACCCTCTCAAGAAAAGCATTTACTGAAATGTCAACATTTATTTTAAGCTGAACAGGCCAGGACAAGTACTGAGGGTTTCCTGTGGTTCAGCTGGCTTACTGACAAGTGCTCCAACTGTAACAGCCAAGCCCACACAAGGGCTGTAAATAGGCAGGTAGTCTTCAAAAAAAAACATCTCACTCCATTGCAGTGGCAATATCTGTACGTCTCAGCCTTCAGAAAATCCTCTGTCACCAAATAAGCTGCTCCGTGGTTCACCGTTTACACAAAGACACACAGAAAAGATGCCTTCTCATTATGGGCTGTGCTCTGTGGCGCAGGAAAAGAATATCAGAGATGGGTTGTCTGCCCACCCAGAGCAAGGAAATCACCCTTACTCACACACTGCTATTAATAACAGCTTAGATGTTGTTACTATGTGGTGACTCTTAGACATTGTCACAGAAGTTTTTATTTTGCACACGAGGACTGAATTTTTCACGTGTCAGTATTTAGAAATAAATGCATGTGTGCGATTTTGAAGGGCTCTCAATATGCCTGACAGAAGCACCTTTTGTCTGAACAGTTAATGAAATTTTGGCATTTCTTTAAAGCCCTTACAGATCCCTTGAGGCTTTAAAAGTTATTTCTAGAAATTTCAAGAGCCATTCCAGACACTGTTAAAGAAAGAGACACAGGCTTTAAATAGTTAATGAATGCACATCATTTACCTAAACAGTGTTTTTATAGATCTTTGCAAATATGACATTAATTAGGGAAAGTAACTAAAGCTGAAGTGCCACAGAATGTTAATCCTCAGCATCAGTAATTAGCTGTGGAGGAGAATTTTTAAAAATGTTTCCAGTTTATATCATTTTGTTTTGGAAGAAACACAAATATGTGGGTTGAATTATTAAGAAAACAAATGAGCCTAAAAAAAAACCCAACAAAAACAACAACAAAAAAAAAATCCTCTTAAGGAGTGGATGGGTGTATCTGTGCTGTTGCAATGAACCTTTGCAGGTCAATGGCTTTACTGGCTTTGGGGTGGAAGATAAGCCTGAGATAAATCTGAGATGTTCCCTTCGTGCCTCTCCCCTCCCATGCCCATACAGGCGCGTGTGTGTCCCCTGCACCAGGTATCCTTATATTTCCAAACTGCCCTGAGACCAGACAGTGCAGAAAGCTACTTGGCAATTAATTTGATTGTGTTTTTAACCAACCAGTAAAGGCAACTCTTTGACTCTCTCCCTGCTGCATGCATGCCCTGGTAATCATTTTGTTTATCTGCACAATTTGACTCGCCGCAGCGGGCAGTGGAAGGGCCGCCTGCATTGTTTGTCTTCTTAAATTGTTAAATGAAATGACTCAGAAGATTCAGGAAATTAATTTTTGTAGGCTAGATATATGGTGAAAAAAGAAAGCTTTGAAGTGGAGATGTCAGTGTAGCCACTGAAATTCATGAATCAGACGTCGCAAGATTTTCAGAGGCATAAAAAATGAGAAATTTTTTAAATAGTTGTATCCTTTCTAGTTGCCTATTGATATCTGAACCTTAACAATTCGTGTCACTCTGAGCTTTATTCAACGGCTGTTTTATATGAAAATGAAAGCCAAGATACCCATATAAATAAGACTCCAAGAATCAGGGCTTTTAAAATAAAGTGTAGCATTGTTATTAGACTCATATTAAAATTGTGATAGTAGTCAATGTTACTATTGTTTTCTCTCTCCTTTTTATTTTTTTTTAGGATGATTAATTTAACAGCTACTATCAAAATAGCTATAAACAATTTAATAAACCTAGTAAAACTTCAGTTGCTTCTTTATTATGCATTCAAATAGGATTCCCAGCCTCTCGAGTCCTACTCTACACCCTTGAATGCCGCTAAGTAGTGCCATTAGAACAGTAATACTGGGAGACCATTCTCATTTATGGTGATTGTAAAATAGGGGCAAGACACTGGTTTGGATTCAGTTTGAGAGGTATGTTTCCACAATAAATGCTAAAGAAAATGCAGAATTAAACTCTACTCTCCGTGCATATCAAATAGTTCGCTTTGACCTGTTGATGTGTTAATACTGTTTCTGACTTTCTTATGTTAAGCTTGAATGTGTGGTAAGAGATGGTAGAAATGGATCTTCCTACCTGGAAGACAGTTAGAATTGTGGCTAAAGAATAGTTATGTCTGACTGAAATAGCATTAATTATCTGTAAGTTTATTTCTTTTAAGATGTAGTATGTGTTGTTAGTTGAGGATATTTAAGAGGAAAAAGTTAATACAATATTTTTATAGCATGCTTATGAAACAAGGCTTTGAAATTATTTGAAAACAACTTTTTAAAGGTATTTGATAAAAATTTATACCTCTTCTAAGCTCTGGAAACTCAGGCCTTAAAGCCATTCCATTAGCTGAAATATGTTATGCAGGTTCTTACTTATTTTGCCCTCATTTTTGTGGTACGTATTTACAGGTGATAATTCAAGGTGGGTGACAGCCCAGTGAAATGTGTACCTGTGGTTCTCTCCCAAGGTGAAAAAAAGGTGAAGGCGTGGGCTTTGGTTTTTTGTTTGTTTGAATGTGCAGATGCAGGTGTTTCACTCAGAGATACAGCAGGGCCATCTTTGTGACTGTAGATACATGAGAATTGCACAGAAAGGGTCTTACTAGATAAACCTGTAAGGAGTCTTTTTTGGGGGTGTCTGTGGGCAGAGATTACTGATGAAGAGCAAGTGGGCGATGCAGCACACTGCTGCTGCCTCCAGGAAGTCAGCTGTGATTCCTTTCTGTCACATGTAGTGTTGCCCTTGCGTTTTCCAGGGGAGTTCTGCTCCAGCGGTGCAGCTGGAAAACGGAGTTTGTGATCAGAGAGTACAGCAGAGCCACTGACGTTCTGTTTCTGAGTAAGAAAGTCAGGAGTTGCTGAGTTCTTTGTCCATTTGATTGGGAAAGTAGATTTTCAGAGATGGCTGCAGAACAGCCATCAGGTCTCTGATGGACCCCTCCTTCTCATATGAAATGTGTTGTTCTGCACAGTGACAAGCTGATTAAGAGCAATGTTTTGGAGAGAAAATAGACCTGCATTAGATGGAGAAAAATATTAGGCTCTTGCGTGAACATTCTTATACCAGTGGTTGTGCTCCAGTAATTAAATTCTGACAAACAGATGAACAAACAATCTCCAGGGGTAATGAGGCTCAGTCAATGAACCACAAGTGCTCACAAGTACTAACAATAAGAGAAAATACAATTGAAACCCCTGCATATGTGTTACTCAAAAAGCAAGTTAAGGACTAATTAAAGGGATTTCTGTTTTGCTCTCCATGCATTACATTTAGAAATAGATTTATAGAGTATACTCTCCACATTCCAGCATTCTGGTATTCTTAGATATAAGCATGGGAATAGGTTTTGAACTCATTTATTTTAAAAAAAGGAAATTTAATAAATTCAGTGCCCCACTTGACCAAAAGTTATCACCAGCATTATGCACTTCTTTTAAACAAATTTGAAAACCTGTAACCAGAGAAGTGAAATCCTTCAAATTCAGTGTGCTCACCCTTTGCTTAGGGTGCATGAAATGCCAGCTCACGAAAATGTGGTTGTAGAAATTGAATGCAGTTCCTTCCAACCTGCTCAGTGATAGCATATTTCACATGCTGAAATGTAAGTATCTCTTTCTGCTCTTGGGGAAAAATGATAACATATGCCATCACCTTAACTGTGCAATAAAGTAACTCAAATTGGACATGTCTGTAGAAAAGTGCTTTGTGTCATGTGATATAAATATCTACATTTTTTTAATGTCCTTTTTCTTATCACCCGTGACAGAGGCCTGTCTCGCCACTGTCAGAATTGATTTTTCCCCTTTGAAGTATTGTTTCTTAGTTCTTCAAAATATTTTTTCCAGCAAAAATAGATTGGCAAAACGACCATTTCATGTGACAAGTACAGATGGAGAGCTGACAATAAATACAATATCAACTTTGCCTTTTGCTTCAGCTTCTGGTCTGAGAGAGTTAATCCCATCAATGACAGTCACATTAGTTTTATTGATATTTTGTAATCTGTCTGTCCTTTCTCTCCCTGGTTCACTGCAATCTGCTCTTGGTTAGTGACCTGTCACACCCTACTGGTATCTAATTGCTGCATGTATTACCTTTTTCATTTAAAATTGTGCTTTTAGGGATTATGTGAAGCATCTTGATGAACAGTGCCAACTGGGTCAATATGAATTATTTTCTCCCCTCTCTCCCTCAGTGGATCCCATATTTAAACTGTCTTCATCAGGGTGCTCTTTTGCTCCTGTAAATGGTGAAAAATCACCAATAGGTCGATGCTTTCAGCTGCTCGAGAGCAGTGGACATTTTGGAGAGGTTTGGAAATGCACTCATAGACACCTACAAGTCATGGTGGTTTGGAGTGGCCCAACTGAGGGTGTAGTACCAGGTCCATGATGAGCCTTTATCACCAACAAAGATTATGTTGGTGATCAGGCTTCCTGATTATGGAACCTATAGCTACAATGTATGTGGTTTTCGGTTTTTAAGTATTTTTCTTTATGGCAAACAATGATAAGAAGCTCCAAGGCCTTGAGTGCAGTAAGGGAAAATCCTAATGACTCAAAAAAACAAGAGCTGACTCGAAGCTGTTTTGCAAAATGTTGAGTGTGGTTCTAACATCCTACTCTGGGGTTTGGTTTCATACTTTTTCTCTCTCTATAAACAGGAAGAGTAACTTGAAAGCAAAGGGAGGCTGTGAGGAGGTTGGTCTGTGCACAGTGGCACGTAGGACTTGCGCTTAACTGGGGCAAAGAAGGGGTTTGGTCTTTTTGTTTCTTTTATCTCTTTTATTTTTTTCTTTATTTTCTTTTTTTTCCTTTCTTTCTTTTTTTCATTCAAATCTACATCTGTGTGCCAAAATGAAATGTCTGTCTTGTTGGGTGGAAGGCAGGAAAGTTTCCATCAGTCCTCTTGAAGGTTCAGCCACACTGTACTTAACACCACAGGAGCTTTCGTGTAATTCCCTTGTCTGGGGTGGCACTGGCTTTGGCAGAGACAACAGGCTCAGAGCAGTATGGCCAAGACCCTGATGTTTGGCATCCAAAGATGGGCAACAGGATAGAAAAGCAAATGTAAGGGTTTTCTTCCCAGATATGACATTTTTCCCTTTTCTCTATAGTAGGTATTTTTTATCTAAAAAGGGAAGAAAAGCAAGCAGACTAATTTTTATCACTATTTCATTTACATATTTAATTTTTACTATTTATTTTAATATTTACTGATGAGATGGCCTGATATACTGATGTGGCCACTGATGATGCATTTTATATCCAGAATACAGTGCTATCCCTAATATGAGGTTTAAATCCTGTGTCTCCATCATGGGATATGAGTACAGCAAAAGGACAGAGAGACTGAACTGGTAAGGCACAGAAATTTCAGAATTAGAGAAATCATTTAAGAATCTAGTGTTCATTGATCCAGTCACTTGAAATTTCATTTTGCCTTGAGGCTTTCTGCAGCATGGAACCTTGAAATAAAAGGAGTTTTTATTTAAAACTAGTAATACAGGCCAAAAAGTTTGGCAAATTTAATTAGTGCATTTTAGTAAAAATATATTTATGTTTTAAAAGAGTGAACTTGAGTGACATGTAAACTTGGCAGTAGATATCTTTGGAATAAACTGCAGTAAGTATAGTTGCATGAAGGTCATATTTCAGCCATATAAAAATTGGTCTTTAATTAATATTAGTTGCTATTATGGTGATGGACACACAAGAACCTCAAGCCCTTCATTAAATGTTAAGTAAGCCTCAAAAATTTCCCCTGTGCAGTTCTGTAGTAATTTTTCACATTCTTCTGTTGTGGCACAGAGAAGTGATTTCCCTTCTACAAGAACCCCACCAGCAACCACTTTATTGACTCTCTTCATGTTCATCTGTTAAAACAGGATCACTTTCTTTTTATGTTCATGTTTTAAGTTTCTTCTCAACTGTTTGCAGTCTAGGGATGAGTTATTTTATCTGGTGTATGAGTGAGTATTCGTGGTCTGTAGAGTTCTCCTTACCCTTTTATTTATTTATGTTTCCTTTTGACTTTGCACCTTTTCTGCCACTTCTTCATCCAAAAGATGTTTCTAACCATAAACAAGGTCAAGGATTTTTGTCCTCCTGACCTATGTACAAGGATGCCGTGCAATTAATATTTTAATTTTGCAGAATTAATTTTTTAAGAAAAAGTATTTTCATTACTTCTCCCTGCTATGAAAGAAATCCCCTCAGCTTATACGTTCTTTTTTCCTTCCATTGGACAGAGCAGCCTGGACATCTTACTTTCTGAAGTCTGTGTGCTAATGCTAAATACACAGCTTTGGACAGATAAAGGAAAGCTTTGACTGCAACTGAGAGGTTATTTATGTACAAACAGGCGCCTCTATCCCACCCGTCTGTGCACGCCAGCCCGTGGGCACACGCTCTTTTCCCCTCCCATCCTCCCACCACATTCTTCCCTTCAAGAGCTCTCTGCAGCTGAGAAATTAAGCCTCTTTACATATCCAGCTCCAATCAGTCCTGTTATCATTAAATTCTTGCTGTGGGATCCCTGAATGTACTAACTTGTGTATAGTGTGCAGTTTTCCCTGCTTCTTGCTAAAGCAGTCCCCCATTTGTGTGGATTTTTTCTGTCGTGGAGGCATAGCCAAGAAAGAAAAACTTCCTCCCACAGCACAAGAACAAAGCGCTGTTTCCTCTCTGCCTGAAATTATTTTTCTTGAGATGGTCCTACAGGGAGCGAAGCCGTTTTGCCATTACCCCTTAGTGCTACTTTGTGTGGGATTTATAATGAAATTGCTTTGACAATTTGGATAATGATGGAACAACGCAATAATTGATGAAACATTTTGGGGTAGAATGATTTCCTTTGGGAGACATCAACTTCTGCATTAAAATTGTAGTCCTAACGTAATACACTGAAACTTTAAATAATAGTAATTTTAAAAAAATAAAATAGGCTTTGACTGCATTGCTTAGTGTCTCTCACTGATTTTAGTTTCTGGTAGCTCCTAAAGTAAGATTGAAAGGGTCTCTGGAGCAGTAAAAGCCACATAGCTCAAGGATTCTATCTCTGATAATCAAATAATCAAGGAATTACTGTGTTCGTATTAGTTCCAAGATGGACAGGAGTAATAGTTTGCTGCAATTTTCACTAAATTGAGTAAATGAGCTACTGAGAAGTGTTATGTTATGGTAACAGAGAAGGAGGAAGTTCTATTATGGTTTTTAATAATTTCCCTCAAATTTTTAGTTTAAAACTTACTCCCTAAGACAATAATATGTTTTACAATGTCTATATATTTTTTTATGGTCCATCTAATGCTTTTTTTTATTTAAAGATCTTGGAGCGTTTAACTTCAGTTACTTTATTAATGAGTCATCTCACAGAGCATTTAATGTAGATCAGAGAATTATATTTACTACTTCTGGAATATGGTTTCATTGATTTGTAAATCCAAAGTAATCAACGAAAGTAGGCTGTACTTCGTATCTGCAATTTGCAAACAGCTGAAAAGTGAAATTCAGAGACGATAAGGCAAACCAGAGACCTGATCCATATACACTACGTACATTAAACCCTCTCCTAGTACTCGGGATTGTTTAGCAGAACAGTCAGTCTCCTTCAGACACAGGACTGTTTGCATGGCTGGATTTTTGTCATGCTAATTTCCAGCACTTAAATGCTTTAAGGTGAAGCAGTCAGATCAATTGCTAAGAAAATCTCTTCAGAGAAAAATTCTTACAGCTGAGCTGTGAATTCCTGGAAAGGGAAGCTGAATCCTTGAAAGCACACCTCCACAGCCACAGAGAGCTCCTCCAGCACTGCACAGAGTAGATTTGTCTACTAATCAGAGTAGTTTTGGCACAAATGCTTTAAGAAACCTGAGCTTCATCTGTATCCCTGGCAATTGTAAAAGAGATGTTGAGTTAAAACATGTGACATTACAGCAAACAGATATGTTAAAAATTGTACTTAAAGGTTAATATAATAAAAGTGTAGCTCATGTGAGAGTGATAGAAATATTGATCATAAAAATAAGTAGTGGTCCAGAAATTCAGCTGAGAAGCAGAGGGGGGAAAAAAACTAGTTGATATATGAAGAATTTGAGTTGTGACACTAAGATCAATGGCTGTATTTTCACCCAGTGAAGCATGAGAGCTTCAGATAAGGGCAGTTAGTCAGTGAAATACTGACTGACATACCCTTTTACTGTTGGCATTTGGTCTCCAATATTGATCTTGGCTGTCACTGCCAACAAAGTATACTGAGGCTGTATTTATGTTCAGATGATGTTGTGTTCAGTGTTTTATGAATGATTTCTAAAAGCAAGGTGCATAAGGAGTTAATCTGAGCACCCGCCCGCTTTGATTTGATTTGTTTTTTTCACAATGCTGAAAGCTATTATAAACTTTTGCCAATCAGTCAGAAGACAGATAAAATGCTGCAAGCCACACAGATTCTTTAAATCCAGAGGTTTTCCATTTCTCTGCTGAGAAACAGTATTCTGTAAACAACACTTGTATTGCTCTGTGACTGTCCGTGCTGGGAACACTGTTCCTGAGTGTGCAGAAGATAGCAACTAAAGTGATTAAAGAATAAATCTTTAGGAGGAAAACCAGTATTTCTTGTATCAGTTTGGAGGAGCTGGAAGAGTTAAATTCAGGTCTTTTGAAAATAATAGTGATATTACACCAAAACACATTTACTGAGAGACATGAATCAAAAGTTTTGACATTTTATTTTCCTTTACCTTTTTCTGCTGGCTCCAGCTGAAAATCATCTGTGAACAAGATCTTTGGTTCTGCTCTTTTGAAATTAATGGTTTGAGCTTGAGTCAGAAAGAGTCAGGAAGAGAATTCTGTGCTTGCTTCCAAGGTGGCTCAAGCAAAGCTGAGCCACCTTGGCTGGACCAAGGGCTGAGCTCTTCCTCCACTGCAATCAGATGCTTTTGCATGTCTTGTTTTAGTTGCTGGCTGCTTCAAAGAGACAGAAGGGTTTATCTAGGAAAGAGAAGCACAACCCAAACCAAATAATTTTTTTCTGCCTTTTTCAGAGCATCATCCACAGATTTGTAACTTCTGATTCATTTTTCTTATGTTTGGTCATACCTGCAGGATTCCCTATGGTTATTGTAGGGAGCAGACCAGGAATGGTTTTTATTGTCACCTGGCAAACTTTGAACTGGTGAACTCTGAGGGTCTGGTGTGCCTGTCCTAAGCTAGACTGGAGGGGAAGAGGTGGCTCTGTCTATGCTGTGAGTGCGTTTTCATGGAGAAACAGTTAGTTAGGTGAAGTTACGTCATTTACCCAAGACAGCTTATGTCAGTCTTAGCCTTTGACCTCTTATTCAAGTTCATTTGCTTTCTTATATCCAAATAACTCTCTGGGATAATCCTAACCAGCAGAAGAAACATCACAAGAATGAGTACTAACCTTAGAGCCTGGAGACATGGGAGTGATGTCAGGAGCAAACTCGAAAATCGCTTCAAGTTTTAAGAATGAGAGTTTATCACAACAGTAATTTAAGAGCATCACAGTTAAGACAGTGTATTTGCATGCGAAGTTCTGTTGCAGAAGTAAATAACACAGGAAATAGCTTAATCCAACTCTGCTGTGTCCCAATTCTAGTAATGAAGCTGTGGTTAAACCGCTGGGAACTGCCAGCCAGCCAATGTCACTTGTTTCTCTGTATCAAATCAGAAAGAACCTGTAATTTGAAAATAGAAATTCAGTATTGTTTTTACCTGTCTTTGCTTCAGATTTTTGTACACCCTGTAAAATTGTGTGGTGAATACCCAGTAGTGCCATCACTAGTGGTGCATTTTATTCTGAAGTTCTCTGTCCACTGCACTGGATACAAAGACTGCCTGTGGTTTGGGTTACGACTGGGTGTTTCTCTGATGGGATATTTGAAGTTAAGACAGTCCTTCATCTTCTTTAAAACCCGAGGTTATACTGTACACAGCAATTCTAGAGATGCTGAAAGTTCTAAAAGCATAGGTAATGAGCATTTTAATTGAGTGAGGAACCACAGCTGAGACACAAATGTACAATATTATTGGATGGATCCTTCTCAGATTGGATGGTAGTGGAGCTTCATCTTACTGTGGATTTTCCTTGGATTCCTGAGGGTACTGTGCCGGCCTTTTAGCTCAAAGATGGTGAATGAGTATCATCATGAATGTAATACAGCATTATGTAGAGAAACAGCAATTCTAGACATTGGATGAAGCCAGCTGATGTTATTTTTGCATTCTTACCTCAGGGAAGAGAATAAGAAGGTTAAAATTGGAAATTATGATGCTTTACTCATTAAAGCTTTTACAGTTGCAAATGAATATGGGGTTAGCAGGGATGCCTTCTGGACCATCAGAAGCAATTCTTAGCACTTCGAGATTTTACCTTTTTCCTGAAATGGGAAAATCATTTATGCGTATTATTAGTTTCTTCCTAGAAGACAAGATATTTTTCTGCAATGAGCTTGATAAATGAGACTTTTTCAAACTTTTTGTTTCAGTCAATCAGCTTTGATTTTTAAATCATGAAATTGCTTAGATGTGGGTGAGCAAAACTAAACACCTGTGAAATAGATCTGCTGATGGCAGCCGCTGACACACAGTGCATTCAGTACTGAGCTAATGCTGCTCTGATGTGATCCCAAGTCAATCAGGACATGATGGTTGTCTGTTTAAAGCAAGCTTTCCCAAAAATTTGAGTTTTATGTTCAAAAAACATGTTTTCCATTTCTGACGATGAGTTTTGAATGCTGAGTTCTCTCAGGCAACAGGTCTCTGAGTTCCTGGAAAATTGATGAAACCCTTCAGGTTTTCAGTCTCCTTCCATCATATCTGCAGCCTGCTCTTACCAGTGATTCTTTGCTGTCCCTCCTGTCCCTTGCTGTGGCTGTCATGCTCTTGCCACCATGGCTGGAAGCATCTCTCCTGAGCGTGTCCTTCCACCCAGGGAGCCAGGTCTCCCTGTTTAGGGGAGCACAGGAGCAGCCTCAGAGCACAGATGGATCGTTTTTCAGACATTACCACTCTCATCTGCAGGGAATTGGCCTCCCCAGGTCCTCTGTGGCCAGTGATCACCTTTGGACTTGACTCCTTTCTCTTTCTTCTTGGGTGAGATTTGAGGGGTTCACAGCAGTCTGCAAAGCCCATTAAATCATCGGAACCCCATTTCCACAGGCTAAAAAGGTTTTCTTCAGGAAAAAAAATCAGTTTTCAGAGACAGAAGAGGGGAACGAGGGGGAATACATAGGGCTTTGCTGTATTTGTTAGTTTTTGCAGTTAAGGGCCCTTTGCAAACATTCTCTTCAACACTTTTCAAGGATCTGATGCAGCAGGTGAGTCTTGAACTTTGTTTCATTCTCCCTCAGTCCACCTCTGTCACGATTTAGAACAGAACAAAGGTGGTTAGGGGTGAATGAAACCAGACATTCAAAAAGAAAAAAGCCACAGCACATTTCAGGAGCGTTTTATGATTATATGATCAAACAACCTCATACACTACTACTGACCTTAACATGATGACAATTTAGGAGCATTAATGATCTGTATCAGCATCTTCATCTGACTACAAAAAAAAGGCAGAAGCAAGTATTAACATAGCTTCTTACAGGCTGACTTCTTTTCTGATTTTACTTTATTTTGATATCCTATGTATCCTGTCCACGATTACTGATCACTGTAGCACCATCATCTGACCAGCTCCACTTAAACTGCATTAAATATTGTACTAAAAAGAACAATGCTGTTCAGGGCTGGGGGAGATTTTAGGGTTGTTTGCAGTATCTTAGTTAGATCTAGCTTGTACTGTAACCATATCTAATGACCTTTTATTTAATAATTTAGAACCTGGCTTTTTATGTAAATATATATGCACATACATATATATGTAACATACATGTGTTTGTGTGTATATATACACACTTATGCATGTCCATAAACATAGAAAAGAACACTGCTCTATGTCTGCCTTTCCAAGTGGCATCTGAGGATATATCACTGAGTTCATAACCCATAATTTCTATTCTCCTAGGCACTGTAAAATTCATTAAGCTAAGTTAAATGGCAAATTATTGGAGTATATAGAAGCGTGCTTGTTTGATTTTTGGGCTCTTGTCCATGTTGCTTACCGAGCAATGCTGCCTCGTATTAGAAGGGTCATGATTTCTAAAGACTCTAATAAAGCAAGTCATATTATGTGTGTGTATTAGACTGTAGCAAAAAGCCTTTGTTCATTCTGACTGCAGTGGCGCTGACTTAATGCCCTGTTCTGCAGCTGTTGTCTAACTGCTACTCAGTCCAGTATTTCTTCTGCAAGAACAGGTTTTGTCCATCCTACGGGTTTGTTCAGGAATGTTTACAGCAATGTCCTTTGAGGTTTTTCTACCCTGTGACCAGTCTAATGAAACGACTGGATAGTTGCTAGTGTAGAAAGCTGAGAAATATTTTCTAGCAGCAGTTTTACATGGGGGTTTGATAGCCTGGGGTATCTGTAGCTGTCAAGGTGTTCAGAGCGCAGAAGCACTCATGAATTTACTCCTTGCGTCTCGAGCTCCCTTGTTGCAACTAAAGAGATGTCAAATCAGTTCTTTAAGGGTTTAGGGAATGAGACTCAAAGGACTCGACTTAAAGAGCCTGTCAGTTGTTGGTTTGCATTTAGACACTTAAATGAGCAACCTGGTGTTGCAGGTCATTTGACATCCCACAGACTCAATTGATTTTGTTGGAATTGTTTATGTTGAAAACTTCTGATACCTGATTGCATCTTCTGGATGGGTGATTGGGAGCTGAGCATGTTGGCTGTAGCTTGGGCTGGGTGTGCGTAACACCGCTGAAAACCCGTTCCAGGATGTCTTGTTTTCCAAATGCCGGTTGTTGGTACGCATGCCAGTGCTCCTGGCAGACTCCGAGGCTTTGCATGTCATCCTGCTCACCATCAGTCCACTCAGTGGGTAGTCCTTGCCCTGTAGCTGATAGCAGAGGCTAAAGGTGAAAAAATATGCTTAGACCTCCTCCTCCTCCCTATACACTAAGGAAGGGTAAGGATAAGCGGCTGCCAAGGAATCCATCATTTGTCCTGGTTTAAAACCTATAAATAGCCAGATCATTAAAAGTGTCACTTACAAAATGCCTTTGTCACAGAAGCTATTTATGGTGTGGTCTTTGGCTCTGCAGAGTTTTCTAGGACTGCCAGGAGCAATGTTAATCCACCTGGGCAGTGAGGCTGGCAGAGCTGGTAGCGATTTACTCTTCTCCTTTGCATTATTATAAATTCATTGGTGTAACAAAGAGCAAAATTTGGCCTCATATTTTATAACCAAATGAGAAACAAAACTGTCCAATGACTAGCAAAATTTTCATTAAAATGTTTTAGATAGGGAAGTAAAAATATTCCCATAATCTTTAGTGCTGTTCAAGGGAAAGGAAGGAAATGCACTTTTTGTTTTAAAGATTTCACTGGGTTGCTGCTTACTGTCTGGGGAACCAAGAATGCCACAGCCCAGCGTTGAATATGTGAGCCTTAAATGAGTTGTAATGAAAAGATACAGGGACAGAGTGTTTGGTGGTTACAGGGCTATTAAGACACTCAGCAGACCCAGATTAATTTTGGTCCTTTGCCTCAGACCTGCATTATTACCTTGGTCAGGTTACTCAGTCTGTAAAGGGAGAATTACGCATAGCTATCTGTAAGGGTGTCACAGAATAGTTTGGGTTAAAAGAGACCTTAAAGATGCTTTAGTTTCCACCATGGGCAGGGTCACCTTCCNGTGTGGTCTTTGGCTCTGCAGAGTTTTCTAGGACTGCCAGGAGCAATGTTAATCCACCTGGGCAGTGAGGCTGGCAGAGCTGGTAGCGATTTACTCTTCTCCTTTGCATTATTATAAATTCATTGGTGTAACAAAGAGCAAAATTTGGCCTCATATTTTATAACCAAATGAGAAACAAAACTGTCCAATGACTAGCAAAATTTTCATTAAAATGTTTTAGATAGGGAAGTAAAAATATTCCCATAATCTTTAGTGCTGTTCAAGGGAAAGGAAGGAAATGCACTTTTTGTTTTAAAGATTTCACTGGGTTGCTGCTTACTGTCTGGGGAACCAAGAATGCCACAGCCCAGCGTTGAATATGTGAGCCTTAAATGAGTTGTAATGAAAAGATACAGGGACAGAGTGTTTGGTGGTTACAGGGCTATTAAGACACTCAGCAGACCCAGATTAATTTTGGTCCTTTGCCTCAGACCTGCATTATTACCTTGGTCAGGTTACTCAGTCTGTAAAGGGAGAATTACGCATAGCTATCTGTAAGGGTGTCACAGAATAGTTTGGGTTAAAAGAGACCTTAAAGATGCTTTAGTTTCCACCATGGGCAGGGTCACCTTCCACTAGACCAGGCTGATCCAAGCCGCGTCTGACTTGGCCTTGTACACTCCCAGGGATGGGGCAACCGCAGGTTATCTGGGCAATATAGACCAGTGCCTCACCACCCTCACACTAAAGAATTTCTTCCTGATGTCCAATCCGTACCTACTTCATTCAGTTTAAAGCCATTACCCCTTGTTCTGTCACTAAAACCCTTTGTCAAAAGTCCCTCTCTAGCTTTATTGTGGGCTCCCTTTAAGTGCTGGAAGGTACTCTTTGGCTTTCTGGGCTGTGAGTGCACATTGAGCTGCTTTTCCACCAACACACCCACATCTTCTCCCCAGGGCTGCTCTTGATCCATTCTCTGCCCAGCCTGTGCTTGGTATTGGGATTGCCCTGGCTCACTTGCAGGACATTGCACTTGGCCTTGCTGACCTTCATGGGTCAATGTGTCCTGGTCCTTCTGGATGTTATCCCTTCCCTCCAGCATGTCAACCGCACCACACAGCTCTGTGTCCTTGGCAAACTTGCTGAGGCTGCACTCAATGCACTGTCCATGTCACCAGCCAAGGTGGTTGTCACAATTCCGATACCTGAGAAATGCCACTCGTCACTGGTCCCCATTTGGACATTGAGGTATTGACTGCAACTCTTTGAGTGCAACCTTCCAGCTCATTCCTTATCCATCAAGTGGCCCATCCATCAAATCCTGTTTAGAGACAAGGATGTTGTGTGGGACAGTGTCAAATGCTTTGCACAACTCTAGGTAGATCACATCAGTTACTCCACCCTTATCGATCAACGCAGTTTTTTAGGGATGTGTTTCAGTTCGTGAAGCCCCCAAATATGCTGGAATCCTTCATTTTGCACTAGAAAGATTATGGATTAGATGCTGCTATTATTTCTGTAGCTTTTCCTGTAGTTCTAGTTTTAACTGCAAGCAATATGATTTGATTTCAGATCAGTGAGGTCTCTTCCATTAACCACAGCCATTTAAATCATGAAGATTTTCTCTTTATTAAAAACATAGAAATGAATGTTACTCAAATCAATTATTGCCGAAAAATGCTTTGCTAATCAAGTTAGGAGAGACTCTGCCCATTCCATTGTTTCAGTGATGCATTGAATATGATGGGCCAGCTTGACTGAAGGCAGCCAGTGTGTATATATAGATACATTAAAAAAAAACCCTAAAAAAAAAAAAAATATATATATATATATGTATATGAGAGAGTGTGTGTGTGTCGCACAGCTGATGCTTGCTGAAAGCTTTTGTGTGGTGAACCGTGACATTAATAGTGAAATCAAGGTTTGCTAGCTGACAGACATCAATTTGCCAGAGGCCATCCCTCTTCTCCACCCTCCCTGGCACATTTGTGTGTTCACATGCACACACATACACACACACACGGACATATCTTGTCTGCTGATTTCTGACAAATCCTATGGATACTTGCAATCTCTGCTCTCAAGACATTTTCCAGCCAGCTTCTCATAATGTCTCATGTGCATTCCTGCAGGCTGAAAAAAAAAAAAGAAGAATTACAGATGATTCAATTAAACTGATATTGTTCACAACAAAAATGAGAGCAAATGCAATTTGGGTCCTGTTCATGTGACTTAATTATCTCTTACCTCCCCACTCCACCCCCTTTTTTAGAATTTAAAAACAATTATGATATAATTGCCAATCTGGAGATCCCTAGATATGCAGTAAATACGCTTTGTCTAACTGAATGCTCTTTTCCCTGATTCAGAAATGGGACCTTATTAAAAATGCACACACACAAACACAAAAAATCACATAAAGTCATCAAATGACCTTCAGGAAATAAAATTCTGTAATGCTGTATACCCAGGAAAGACATACCCATGTATTAAGTGAGTGAATCTGCTAAAGTCATTGAAGATAATTAGCTGTGTGCATTTATAAGATGCGCACACTTTCAACACTCGAGGCAAATCCCTAGAAGTCAATTGAGACCTTCTCTGATAGAGGCGTGGAGGTGCATTTGAAGACCAAACATGCCTTTTTTGCCTGAATTAGTAACGTTTCAAAATTTACTAACAGCTTTTTAATGTGTAATCAGCTTGACTTAATGGGGAAGAAAAAAATCGCGATCATTAGGAAGCCCATACTGAGTGTATATATTCACGCGGTGGGAAAGTGCCTTGCAGTATACAGTAGTTTGGAGTAAGTAGGATCCATTACCCATATCTGATGAAGGGCTGTCAGATATGAAGCAAATTTAGAGACCTGCTTGTCCCTTCAGCTATTCATCACTGCTGAGTAGCTCTAGCGGCAGCCGGTGGTATTTTTAGAGAGGAGAATGATACGGAATTTCTCCGTGTGCAGAACATTAGGTGATCCCATTACTCAGAGCTACTCGGAAAGTCACAGCTGACACCTCAGCTTGATGGCAAAGAAGAGCGATTGGCTCAGAAGGGAAAACACAGAGGAGACGTCTGAGGAGGGTACATTTGTGGGGACATTGGCATGTTGAGACTTTCGTCAGCTGTGGTCTGTTTCATGGAGTCAGCAGCAAAATGCAAAAATAATTTATGAAATGTACATTTTCTCAGGATTCTGTGCAATTTTGTCCAGGTATATTGTCACATAATAAATGTAATAGTTTGAATAATAAGAATGATAACTCACTGTTAGCTCCTTAAAGCAACCAGCATCTGAAAAAAGGTTTGTCCTGAGCTTCAGGATATTTTCAAAATAATGTGGGCAGCTGACTATGAACAAGCTATTTTGCAAATAACCAAAGTCATCTGTATTATTATTTATCATTATTTCATCAAAGAAAATCCATTTAGTTTAATGCTCATTTGAATTGCTTCTCTTTAAGACCTCCAAATCCTAATAATGTGTCGAACACACTCCAGAATGTCAAAATAGTAAATTGTATGTAATTTTCTTTGACAGTAAGTGGATGAGTCCTTGCCAGAATTGTTCCTCTTTACACCCGGTGTGAAGTCATTGCTTTTCTTCCGTCAAGTGATATTTGACTTTTTAAAACCTACTAACAAGAACACTGCTGACCTTCTCGTATCAAATTCAGCTCAGCGGGGCTGTGGGGAGCAGGGAGAAGTGGTCAGCAGGCAGTGGCCTTCTGCCTGTTCTGCTGCAGCCCCAGCTCCACGCCATCAAGAACCGAGGGTGGGCACGTGTGCCAAACATTTAAAAGCTGGACGATTCTTTAAAGAATGTAGGTTTTTTTTAATAGCTCTAGTACTCACCCCCGAGCGCTGCGATACTGAACTTCCAAAGCTTTGGGCTTACAATGAATAGCATTCATCTTTGCTTCTGGTTCTGATCTTGTAAAAGCTAACTCATGCATGCACAACATGATAGACCGTGTTACGCCTCAGAGCCTTTTTCAGAGCTATCATCTAATACATTTTTTATAAGCCAGAGTGCATTCATAGAATTCTGCCTCAAAAGGCATTCGGCTTTAATGGCTGCACTGAAATGTCTAGGCTGGCTACTTGTGCTGTTTGAAACAAAAGGATAGTGAAAATGTTGACATTTTTTATAGTAGACTTTAAATTTCAGGGCTTTTTTTATTAAAGGTATGTTGTTTACAAGTAGAAGAATGTCTAGAGAAAAGCTTCTTTCTCCTAGTCCTAAATGAAAGAATTTTGGCAGCCGAGAAGGTGCATGCTCTTTGTGGAAGCGGTTGTTTGACTGTACTTTATACCATATATACACACACGCATACGTGCCTCTGCAGAGAGGCTGATCTTGGAACAAGTTAGATTAGGAAAAAATTAGGAGCAGATTTCGGTGTCAGCCCTGCAACTTAGGGTCAGCTGCTAACAACAGCAGGGAAGAGCAAAAATGGTTCCTGGGTATAATTTTGTGACATGTATCAAAGTACAAAAAAAGCCCAAAACAAACCCACCACTGAAATTTCAACTGATTAAGGAATGCTTGAAAATATATCATTATTCTTACTGAATCTACTCAAGTAGATGGACAAGTTTGCACTCTCATTGAGAAATTGGTTTTCTAAAGAAAATAAATAATCTGAGGTAAACAACAGTGCTCTTGAATTTTTCTAGTCCTCTGCAGGCAGGACTGTATTCATTTGGCTTGCTTCCATACGTTTTGAAGATTACTTTCCTATGTATCAGAAATTGATTTAGCAGCTTGAGATATTCTTGGGTTTGTTTGTAACTGGAAAGCTTGTTTGTCTTTAAAATGGGGAGGACATTTGTAGTGGTAGAAAAATTGAGATTTTACCTCCTAATGCTTTCTTGGAGTCCCATGATAAAAATTCTGTTGCAGTATCTTAGAAAATGCTTTTTCTTTTTTAAAAGATACTTCTGAAACGCTTCAAGATAAAAATTCTGTGAACTGCTGGCTATGAGTGACTCATTTTAAAATCTGAGTTTGGCACTGTGCTTGTACTTTGAAAATCTGCAGAGATGGGGAGTGTGTCAGAATCTGGGTCTTTGATTCGCTTCTGCTTAAGAGATGGAGGGTGTCTTCTGCTTTGTCTTAAGAAGAATAATTTGTCTTGATGTTATTGTCCTAAAGTGACTTTAAAATGATAGAGTCTGTGTATTTCTGAGTCAAATTAGAGGCTGAGACAAGATAATTGAATTGTATCTTTTGTGTGTGAGGTATTTAGTGGTAAAATTTGTCCAGATTTTTCAATATTCAATTATCTAGAGCTGTGTACATGTTGCCACTCTTTGCTTTGGCTTGGCATCTTGTTGCCCAAACAAGTTGTTGACAGCCCATTCTGAGGAAGTGTTCAAGGCCGGGTTGGATGGGGCTCTGAGCGACCTGGGATAGTGGAAGGTGTCCCCGTCTGTGGCAGGGGAGTTGGAACAAGGTGGTCTTTAAAGGTCCCTTCCAGCCTAAGTGATCTTCTGCCCTTGATCTCATCACAGACATTTAGGTACTGTGCTCATGGGTTTATCTGTTTCTAACAATGGCTGGAAGCAGTCTGACCTTTTGTGCATGTATGTCTTTCCATGGGACTTAAACATTTTCCTTGCAGGAAAAGCCCTGGAGGAGAGTCTGACTTGACAGAAGTTGCACAGGAGTCGGTTTTGCACCCTTGTAGCACAGAAGGGCAATATTGGGGTGTCCTGAAAGGGTGGGCAAGAGGCCAGAAGTGATTGCTTCTCCATTTAATACCTGTGAGTCCACATCTACACACTGTGTCCAGTTTTGAGCTCCCCAGGACAAGACACCGTACAAGGCATGCTGGAGGGAGTTTGGTGGCGGGAGACCAAGATAATTAGCGATCTGGAATACATGGTTTAGAAGGAGTGGCTCAAAGAACTGCCTTATCCTGGCAGAGAAGGGGAAGTCCTAAAGGTGTTCTGAACTACTACTGACAGGTTACAAAGACACCAGAGCAAGACACTTTTTTTTCTTAGAGGTGAACAGAGTACATAGGACAGGAGGCAACAGGCACCAGGTGTTAGCATGGAAAGGCAAATTTTGATACAGAAAAAAATTTTCACCGTGGTGTGGTCAAACACTGTAACAAGAACCCAGAGGGACTGTCCTTAGAGATACTGAAATATCTGCACACCGCTGAGCAACCTGATCTAGTTGGCCCTGCTCTGAGGGTGGCTTGACCAGGTGACCTCAAGATGTCCCTTCCAACCAAAATTACCCCGTGAATGTGTGCTGACACAGGCTCTCTCTTTAACAATGCAGTCAGGAAATTTGAGTGCTGACAAAAGGCAAGAGGTCAGTTCCTCCTGCTTTAAGAACCATTTGTGTGAAGTTAAACCAAAAAAACCCCAAACAAAACACCCTTATTTCAAAGGTTTGCTCAACTTGTGACCCAAAGTGAGCAAGTTAGAATTTTTTGTCACATTCTGCAGAAGCAGAAACCGCATGGCGGTATTTTGCAATGATTGCAGTAGTAGTTTGTGGTTCTTGCAGGATATAAGTATTTGCAGCCACCTCCATTGCACTCTAAAGTTTGGACATGGAAAAGGAAGAACTTCTTGGTTCCTATGGGATGAGCCAGTGATGAAATATGTCTTCAGAATCAGCTAAATGCCCACCTTTCTTTTTGCTTTTCTGACTGTCAGGACATCTAGAAGTAGATTTAATATATCTAACCTTTTAGAGCTATAATTAGCATTAATTTCTATTGCAGTAGTATTCAGAGAGCTCAATCAACTTCAGTTGCTTGATGAACAAACAGACCCAGACTTTGTTTCACCCTCTCCAACAAAAACAATTAATTTGAATGTTAAGATGCCTGTGCAACTCCTGACAAGACCTGCCCCAGCTGGACCTTGTAGACAATTGTAGCTGTGTTAAATGTTCATCTATGAACATTTACAGCCTTTACAGCCAATGGAAGGAGAGTAGGCACTGCAGAAAGGTGCCTCAAATGTTTTAGGTGCTACTAGGATAATACATCTGAAATTTTTTGCCAGGAAAAGGATTTGTCGAAGATCAAATTTCTAGTAGTGTACAAGGGTCTGGAATAAATCTTGAGTCACAGTCCAGAGCCTGTGCTGGTTTTATATTCTGTCTGCCAGGATCCTGAAGATACCCCTCTACCTGAAACATGATGAGCTGCCTTGTAGAATTTTATTTGGTCTCTTTTCTCCAGAAAAGTGTGTTTTGTACACCTGTATCACATCTGAAAGAGGCAGTCTGTCATTCTAGATATTTTTTAAAGCAGCAGACAGCAGTCTCACTCAACATTTCTGCAATAATGATGACAACCACTGGAATAATATAAACCACTTACTAATCAGTTTGCAAAGGCAGGACATCTGCTTTACACAATACAGAAGCAAATTAAGGAGGCTTTCACAGTATTCTGAAATCGTGTGCTAGACTTTAAAGAGAGAGAGAGAGAAACTAATGGTAAATAAATTGGACCATAGTGCTAGTTTTCATCCAGCTGTATGCGGCTCTGAAACAGCTATCTCAGAAAGGTACCTCTTATTTATTAATTCAAGATGACTCCAAAAAGCAATTCCTCCATAAATTTCTTTTCAACAACTTTCTGATCTCAGTAAATTCTTGGCAGAAGTTGTGCTGGGAGAATACGTCCTCACTCACAGTCTGCACTGTTGTAATTCCAAGAGGCTCTTGCCTGTAGATGCTTGGCTTTTTAAAGGTTTAAAAGGTTTTGCATGCAGGTGTACTGTGTGTTAGGTGCTGACTTTAAACTACTCAGTCCTACCTTGCACTGCAGAAGGCAGAGTCTGTGATTCACAGCATCCCAGATTTAACGGGTTTGGTTTGTATGGCTTTGTCGAGGTTCCGTCATCTTCCTGGTAGCAGCCCCAAAGCCAGTTCTCACTGCCTCTGAGAAGCTCCATATGGCATCTCCTGAGCGGGAAAGTTTAATATATTTTATGCGTGGAAGACTGTCAGATTGTGTTTTGAGATGTAGTATTTGGGCAGGGAGGAGACAAATTCAGCTGCTTTCAGGGATTAAGTGTGAGAGTCAGGAGTAAAACAAGTGGGCAAAATTTAGATATAGATGTGATTTAGGATAGGCATTGCATGTCAGCTTGGAAGCAGATCACTCTGCTTTTCTTGGATACATATTTCAATAGACAGCAATGTCTAGCAAGGTTTAGAATTAATCTAAGACTAATTTTTTTTCTGTCTGGTCCATGGCAAGGATGCCAGTTTAACCTGTTTGTATTTGATCTAAAGACCAGTGGGACTGGGATCTGAGCTTGTGTTTCCAGCAGCTAGCTACATCAGTATTGTTTGGTTAAACAAACTAATTTAAAGTTAGGAGAATAGAAATCAGAACTACACCTGATTGCCTGGAGAGCCCAGTCATGGAATATGCACAGTGCCATGCTTTGAATGTTTTAGATGGCACAACATATAACCAAAATCTGACAGTACAGAACAAATGAGTCCTTTTGGGAAATGCAGATGTTAAAGATCTGAACACACGCAGCCTTTAACTAGGAGAAAAATGCACTTTAAGTTCATCAATATTTCCTTTTGTTCTTGGAGTGGGGAATGTACTGATTGGCTGAATTTCTGTAGAAATTGCTGGCTTTGCTAATGTTAAGAGTAACACTTACCCACGTAGAAGGAAAGGGAAGAACTGAATCCAGTTGTGGAATGTGTGTATATTATCCCTTTTACTTTCTCCTGGCTATGCAATTCCCACCTTCATCTCAGAGTTGTAAAGTTTAAGATCTAAAGCAAAACATCCCATTACAAAGGGTGTTTAAAGCTCTTCAGGAACTGGTTTTCATTTAAGTCCAAAGTAATGATGTGCAGGTTTTCTTTCATCTGTTTATTTTTAAAAGTGGTGAAGTATTTAGTACACTGTATCGCACTTCTTACCTTTCTAGATTAAGTATTCTGGATACCCATCACCTTTAAACTGAAATGGCACAGGAGAGTAATAATGGAGAAAGTCTCCACTATAAGCATTTCTAAACCAAAAATGTTCTAAAGTTTGGATTTTGGGCAGCTACTCAGTGTTTCTCCCAGGTGATCCTCTCATCAAGGATGACAGCAATGACTGGCAATCTTCTGTAAAACTATGATCTCCTCCGATGTCCATGGGTTCCATCTGTCTAGAATTAAAAGCTACCAGAGCTCTTAGTGGTGGTGCACTGCAACAAAAATGGGGAGTTTCCTCCCTCATTGGTGTAGCAGCTCACCAGAGTGCTGTCTCACCATTATTTTAGCGTTTACTGAAGAGTGTGGATTCTTTGACTCTCTCCACAATTTTTACTAATATGAAACACCACTGGTCTGCAGGATACTGTCTACAACAGGCGTAGAACTTGCTGCATAATTTAGCCTAATGATTCATTTTATTTCATTTTGTGCAGCCCTCTCTTTCAACCTGGAAACAGAGATACTGCAACAGTGCCAGGGCATCTCTAAGAATCACCACTGCTCCAGACACTTCTAGCACCTGCGTTTTGTGAACTCTTAGGTGCACATTACATCAATACTTATTTTTGGACTAGAGGCCCATGGGGAGCCCCTGGAACAATATTTTTGCAGTAATTCAGCATTGAACTCCCTGTGGTTAGGACATGCAAAGATATTCTAAGGATGGCAGCGATTTGTACCTTCTGCACAGTGTTTCTCAAACCTTAAAATGTCTTTCCCTCAGCAATTTAAAGGTTGATGTTGGCTGTGACTGCAGGGGAAAAGACATTACTGTTTCTGTGAAGAAGTTAGTTGTGAACATTAAAAAAGCTTCAGTAATTTCTCTAAGGGTAACCCCCAAACATCATAAAAATATTGACTGAGCTTATGCATAGCTTTTCTGCACTTTGTTGGTTATAAATAAAATAAAGGTACCCAGATTACATTTCATAATAGAAGACAGGTGAGCTGAAAAATTTATAAAGGTGTGAGAGAATTAAGAATGATAATTTTCTGTTAACATTTGAATGATGTGGCTCCATTCTAAACCATTTAATGCAAGATGCAAATGAATGCATCTGAAAAGGGAACTTCATGTTTGTGGGTTTACTGTAATCAAGCACAGTAGGTATTTGAAGGAGTTGTTAGGGAAATGAAGGTTTAAGGCTAAATATGACTATTGTGCTGAAAAGCTCGAAAATGTTTTAATCAAGTAGAGACAACAGGTCCTTAAACAAACAGGAACCTCAGGGTACTCTTTGGGGGCATGTGAGACCACAGGATCTTGAATAATCGGGGGGTTCTAAGGCAATGAGAAGAGCCCCCCAAAATTGGTTTTGTGCTATTAATGTTCTCTGTAGAAAGTCCCAGTTCACTGTAGATCTGGCATGCTCAAGCAGCAAATTTCGTCCCTCATCTCAAAGTTTTGATGAGAAGGTGCCCTAAAAGTCATCAGCGATCATGGAAGAAGGGAGGAGACACCACTGCCTCTCATGTGGCCAACGAGAGGCCAGTGCTGGTCCCTCAGGTCACCTTTGCCAGAGCTGGGTGTGCCCAGTGTCTTGTTTGCTGAAATAAATCGGCTGGTTTTGAGGGACAAATATGGCACTGGCTGCGTGCAGAGATGGAAAAACCCAACCCCAAAGCCCCACAACTGCTGGAATCAGGTGGACCAGCAGGGATAGGGGCATCTGGCAGAGTGGCAGGCAGCAGCTATGGTGATAGGGAATTCATTAATTACCATGGCAAGTGGTGTTCAAACACAGGAATAGTAGAGTATCTCCTCCCTGGAGAAGGGAAGCTGGAAGATAAATATTGCCTCATGATGAGTAAGTGAGGTCATGGGAAGGCCTGTGCTGGCAGATCTAGTGACACTGCTTCGAACATAAACATTTGTGGGGATACCTTTAAATGCTGATGCTTTCCTTCTCTCTGGGAAAACACTGAAAATAGCATTTTCTAGCCCAGAGCCACTGAGCAGGAGTAAGCAGTTGCAATCTGTTGACATTGTATGTTAAAAGCCACAATCTGTATCTGGCAAGCGAGCAGAGGTTTTGAAGGTGGAGCTGAACTAGCTGAGGTAAATAGGCAGGAATGGGTGCTTTGGTCTTTAATTTGTATTCCCTTTTAATAACATTTAATTGATTTTTGAAGTATTTTTGGAGCTTTGAAATAATTTGTAATGGTCTTTCAGAGCTTTAGATATAGAGCATCGTATTTCCAGTTAAAGATTCATTATTTAATTAATGCAGCTCAGTCAAGTCCTGATAAATACGAGCACCATCAGAGCTATTTTTGTTTCCTGATTCATTTCTCCAACAGGACTGAGGAAGCATGGCCTTGAACCATGTTTCTAATGGTGAACTAATTTCCTGCTGAATAAAAACAAGGAAGAGAATTATCTGCATAAATTCTACCAAGGATTCTACCACATAATACAGAGATTAATAATATCATTACATTTCTCCCCCTTCCAAACACCTTACTTGACTTTACTAAGCCACACACTCTGAAGTAGAAAGCCAAACATTGAACAGAAATAGTAGCTAACATATAAAAAGAAGATTAAGAAAAGAAAAATAACATTCTTAGCTCTGTTTTGGCTGTACTGTTTTTATAACCGAAAATCAACCTCTGCTTCTAAACAATTTATGTGCTGTTTGGCTATTAGCATTGCTGCCATTTAAAGCGCTCTCTTTTTTCTTCCCTCTCGTCTCACCCCCAGTATTTCATTTTTATACCTGTCATGAAATGGTCGGGGTCAGAAGTCAGCACAGAGTGCATCATTTGTACATTGTGTCTCTTTTCCTCATGTGCCTCTGCTGCCAGAGAAATTGAACTTTCGTCCATTAAAAATCCATTTATTGTGTCTTGACTTCACTGAACTAAAGAACGGGACATTTCATCAAACAGTACAGTTTAAAATCAAATTAAATTGTACTAGAGCCCAGAAAATGTGACATGATAAAGACCCCAGCCATTAAAAAAAATCTTTTGAAAGACCTTCCTGATTTCACTTACTGGTACTTCCACATGTCCTTTAAAGTTCAAACTGGTCAGTGATGCAAGGACTCACCATAGAACACCTACAAGGACCCCTTTTGTCTTTTTTTTCTTTCTTTCTTTTTCTTTCTTTCTTTCTTTCTTTCTTTCTTTCTTTCTTTCTTTCTTTCTTTCTTTCTTTCTTTCTTTCTTTCTTTCTTTCTTTCTTTCTCTCTCTCTCTCTCTCTCTCTCTCTCTCTCTCTTTCTCTCTTTCTCTCTTTCTCTCTTTCTCTCTTTCTCTCTTTCTCTCTTTCTCTCTTTCTCTCTTTCTCTCTTTCTCTCTTTCTCTCTTTCTCTCTCTCTTTCTCTCTTTCTCTCTTTCTCTCTTTCTTTCCATAAAGCAGGTGGTGAGCACTTCTTACAAATTCATGCTCTCTCAGGTTTGGCACCTGCAAGCTGAGTCTGGGTGTAAGTGGTCCTTGGTTGTCCTGTTGTTTCTGGTGATCCTGCATGTTGGACATCTACAGCAATGACTTGTGTTGGAGCTCTGTGTGTTTGAGTAATACAGTAGCAAACCCACAAAGATCAGGGGAGGCAATGCTTGTCCAGTAATCTTCCCTGATGGCCTTTCAGCTTGGGTAAACACATTCCCCCAAAAATGGGGTTTGCATCATATGGTCTTCCATAACAACCTGGTCCGTTTATTGCCATATGTACCCACAGCTTGTAGGGGAGAGCCTCCCTTAAATATGGTTTTTATCCTAGTTGCAGTTTCCACAGTGTTGATGTGTCACTGGAGTCAGAGAAGCTGGGGTTTCGCAGATGGGTTACAGAATTAAATTGTGCAACTCACAGGGCTACACATGTGCAGAGTTTCTGGGAGTTCGGGAATGAAACCGGGGGCTGAGAAAACACCCGTGTTCCAGACCCAAGTGCACGGGCAACAGCTGGAATTTGCACGGCTCCTTATTCAATTAATATTCAGAAGCCACTATTGCATTTTCCCGAGAGCAAAGAGACAGTAAAAGCAAGCTGCTACGTCTGGCTCCACTGTTTGTCCTCCCCCTTACGCAGTGTAGGGTTGTTTGGTTGGTTGTTGGTAGTGTTTTGTTTCTATTTTAACCTCTTATAAATATGTGTTACATTTGGCAAAGAGGCAACTGGGGACCGAGAAGAGAGCGGCAAAGTGGTGTTTCAGAAGCCAAGAGAGAAGCATGTTTGAAGTGAATTGCACCAGATTTTTGCTCAGATGGGAGACGCTTTATTTGGTTTTTGCTTGACTTGCTTGCACGCGTAGGGAGCTGCCGACATGCTTGTTTGTACTTAAGATCTTTCTAAGGTACGGTTTGGGTTTACAGTCTAACCAACAACAAGAGGAAGGTCTACTACAGTGATAAATATTTATTTGGATATAATACTCACAATGTTTTTTAAATGTAGGCAACAGATTAAATGCAAATAAGTTATCACTGCCTTTCATTTTTGAAAAATGAGGTATATCTTTTCACTTTTGGACTGTACCGTGTATTTTAAGTGGAAGCAGATTACAAAATTATATTTAGAAAACACCGTTTATAGATCCTTCTTTTGTTTACGTACACATAAGAGGTGTCCATACTGTTTGTGTGCAAAAGGAATACAGCTAGTATGATGGCTTTTCTGGCTCCCAAGCTGCTCAAATAGAAGATCAGGCCAGGGAATGTATTCTCTTTCAGTGCTTCCTGGATGGAGGCATGGTCTAGCCCTTGAATTGCATGTAGTACACAGGCTCCAGAAGAGCTGATTCTCAGGCAACATGTTTTTTTCCTGCCCAAGGCCAGCCCTGGAGAAAGAGAGATGGAAGAGAGTTGCTAAATTTCATAACTTATTACTTACTGTCTTCAATGAATGATTTCGGCCTAGAAATCATTTATCAGTTCTTGTAAAGTATTGACAAGTGGCCGAAAGCTAAAAGGAGGTTGTGGAAGCCATTTTTAGTTTGCAATCAAAATGAGAAGCTTTGGGGAATCTGGTTTCCTTCTTTTCCTGACCCACCAATATGAGGGCAGTGACAGTGGGAGGCACTACAGTATTTTTTCTTATACCTTGTTTTGTAATACATCACCTCAAATAGAAGTTTTTAATCATTCATTCCCACATAGACTGAGGAGTTGCAGATCATTGTTCTTGGCTTTATTATTTGGCTTTTTGATTTCAGGATTTCCATGCACATCAGACGCATCATTTTAATGGCAAACTAGTTTTTTCTGGTACCTCATCATGGTTTAAATAATTGATTTTGGTCTCTATTTGTACCCTTTTTTCTATTTTGACAAATTATAATTATAGTGTTCAGCTTTATCATTGTCTTATAAATGGTATAACAACTGCTTGTGAATGCCCATAAGTTTTTATTGTTGCGTGTGAATGTTAATAACAACATTGCAGAATGGCACAGAGAAGGTTTAGCAGAATAATGTTTGCATTTCCTCTAGTAAAATATCACACCGTAGTACAGTTCCTGGATAATAAAGCCATAGATTCTCTTATCTATCTGTGTCATGGTAATGAATCATGTACAGAGCTTCTAAATAGAAGGTGTGTATTACATCCATGATATGGATAGATAGGATCATAGCTCTTCTAGATATTGAAGGGTTATGATTCACCCAATGCCTGAAAAAATTAGTGCCATCCCCAGAAATTCCAGCTCTTGCTTCCCATGATTGAATGGGTATTGTGGGCTTCCTGATCACATATTGCAATATGTGTGTACTGAGCAAGCAGCAGGCACAGAGCTGAAGTGCAAAGTGTTGGGAGTTTGAAGCATTTTTGGGCTTGGAGGGATCAGTGTCTGTACCCCCTTTTCTGTGTGGGAGAGTCAGGCTTCACTTATGCATAATGGCACCACTAGAGAACAAATGATATTACAAAGAAAAATTTATATCAAGTCCTATTAAAAAAAAAAAAATCCATTTCCTCCAAGGAAATACACTTTATTTCCTAAATAATTTCCTCCTTCTCCAGCAATTTTTCTGCAGGATGCTGATATCTAGATCATTGAGTAATGTAAGTTTGGACCTCTGGGTCATCTGCTCCAAACCCTAAATCAAAGCAGATCCAATGAGAACAGGATGCTCAGGGACTTGTCATGCCATCCTACACAAAAACTCCAGGATCAAATCACCAGATTAATTCTTTTAATTTCCTCTTGTTAGTAAGATGTTGTTGTCATATTTTGCTTCTTTGTTTTAGTTTGAGAGGGTATTAATGTGTGTCTGAATGGGATTAAACATGTATAAATCTTGCAGTGACTGATGATTTAGGAAATAGTTGTTTTCTTCAGCTAGAAGGTTTTACTCCTGAAAAATGCTCCTAGTATTTTTTGAAAGCTTAGTCAAAATCTTTGTGGTAAAATTAGGTAATGATACATATTTTGCTAAAAATCTATCAAGCGTTAATTTCAGTCTTTAGGAGAACGCAAAAACCTGAATGAAACATCTAACCAGGAATAAAGGAAGGAGTTCAGGCACCTAATGTGTTTAAAATTCCTGCTTCTTTTGTTGAGGGATGGCAGGAATGTGGACAAATGAAAAGCCTCGAGTCTGAACCAAACCTGATGCAGGACAGGGGCGAGATGGCAAAGCAGGAGTAGGACAAGGCACGGGAAACCATGGCACAGGTCCTGCCCTTTTCCATCTCCGTTCCCTAGAAAACCAGAACTGTGACAAAACAGCCCAAAACAGCAAAGCCATGGGAAGGTTGCACCCTGCCTTTCACCTTTTGTGTTCCCTGGCCCACTGCAGGCAGTGGAGAGTTCAGTATTTGTGTGGTTCTTCTCTCCTAGGAAATCTCAGCAGTCAGGAAAACAATCTTAGCTCTTTTAACACTAATGAAAGTTGAAGGCAGTAAACAAAATCATGGAGTAAATCATGCAGTGCTGACATGTCTTTTGGAAGCAAAGAGCCTTTCATTCGAAGATGTGAAATAACATTTCCGTCGTGTTTTTGCTCGTCTGATAATTAGAAGTGATTTAGGATGGCAGTGAAGGTGCCTCTAATGGGCACCTTGTGGGTGTTAATAAAAGGAAGAATACATTAAATGTAGTGATTTGTGATTGGGCTGATGGGGTTAACATTTTCTTAGAATATGGCTGGCCGTTTTTCTTCCAAGTTGCAATGCAATGTAATTATAAGTACCTTAGTAGATGGACTCAATTGCTCCTATCATGAAAATTAATTTCAGGAACATGCTGAGGCTTTCTTTCGTTTCTTCTTTATTTTCTGCACTGTGCAGGGGGTAGCAGACACGTACAAATGAAATTATGTTTGAACAGACCTCACAGAGGCCTGGCCAATTCCTGTGAAAGACTGAAATTGAAATCTGTGGGAAAGGAGAGCATTTCTTTTTACATTCCTTGACATATTTTGCACCTGTAGAACTCCCAGTTTTCTCACATGCTCTTTCAAAGTACTTGACAAAGCTAGACAGATATCTCCAAATTGTAAGAGGGAAAAATGAAATATGCTGAGTTTTCCCAAAATGTTTCTCGGAAGTAACTCAGCTATGATTGCAGCTTTTCCAAGAAGTTTAGTCAAGCTTTATAATCAAGCTTCTTCAGCACATGTAAATGTTCTTGCTGTAGTATTTCTAAGCACTCGAATACATAAATAATATTAATATTAATCTCAATAATAGTCTGCTATGTTTTTCATTTTAATGCATGGTAAAATACAAAAAATGTATCTGGAATTTATAGTCTTGAGATATAAATTTCTACATTTTTGTGCTAAGTGAAAGTATAATATATAGAACAGTTGCAAAGATTTGCAAAGAATAAAAAGGACAAAAATCTATGCTTAGTTACATTTTGAGCTTTCACAAGTAACTTTAGCCTTGAAGAACTTAATGGAATTAAGACTCTCAGACATTGCTCTGAAAATATACACAAATATAGAGAGATACCAGCAACATGAAAGTGTTGGATTGCTGCTGTGTGGTTTGAAACCTTAATTACCAATACTCATTAGCAGATATACATCTGACCTGTTAGGATTTAAAGCAGCTAAAAATAAGCCTTAAACCCTTGGAGGAAGAGGAATGTACAACAGAATGAAGTAGTGAGTCTTGGTGTGTTTGAAGACAGTTTGTTGCATGCTTTTAAACCCAAAGCAGACATCCAGGATTAGGGTTTGTAGGTGTGAAAGTGGGTCTCAATTTGAGCTGATGATGTAAATCCCTATTTGGGATGGAAGGTTTTGTATCAATTTTACAGACCTTGCATTCTTCAGAGAATTTGCTGTCTGTGCTTCCTAAGTATTAATATTTCCTGTTACTCTTATTGCAGGCTATAAAGTGTTAATGAAAGGAAAAGAAAGTCTGGAAATTCCTTTCCAGAGAATAATTTGCATGGTGAGGGAGGAAGAAACACAAATATACTTGCAAGTTGAGGCAGAACTATGCTGGAGTTCATCATTCCCTTTCCTTTGGTTTTCTGGAGAGGTACTTAATGGTGTTTGAACATGACTGTATAGTGCCATTAATGTAACAATTTTCATTTGTACAGTGCAACACCAGAAAGATAATCTCCGTGTTAAGTACTTTTCCTTTATAATCCCTGGAGAGTCAGAACTCTAAAAGCAAATATTGTATTTACCATAGACTGTAAAAGGGAAGAAATGAAGCTAAAATGCAAAGCAGTGGGGATAAAATAGAGTTCCTTTTGGATGTCTGCAGTGCTACTATGAATATACATATACTCACTGATATTCTTTTTATATTATCTCTAATTTGAAATAAACAACATGATTGCGGATTAGATCAATCATGGCTTCAGTATTTCTGGCCAAAGCAAGAAAAGCCTGGATGTGCTAGCTTACTGTAATCGAAGCAGAGATTGTTTCACTGTTGGGGAGTTGTTTAAGGATTTTAATTTACAGTAATGAGTGTTGTTCTCGGCATTGTAACCTGGCTCCCCATGTCTCCCTTTGGAAAACAATCGCTGCTTGTAGATACCAGTGGAATGACGATGCAGGGCACCAAACAACAAAACAGAGCAGTTGAATGCTGCTGCCTGGCATCTCTTCCAGAATAGAACTGAGAGACAAAATTGATGCCTCGCTGTCTTTACTTTGATTTGCACTGGAGCTCTGGTGGGAGCTCAGCCACTGTTGGCGACTGGGGGATATGGGAGTGCCTTTCAGAATGCGTGAAGTGAACAGATAACCAGTTCACTCCAGAGGACAGCTCTGCCTTGACTACTGGAAGGATTGAAAGATAAGATGACTTTTTCCTGCATATGACTCGTGTATTTCTTCTTATGAAGTTAAGCAAAGAAGCAACAAGCGGTGGCAGCTGGAGAATATCACAGGTGCTTGAAAGCAATTTGACAAAAACAGTCAAGAGAAAAAGAGATCAACAGTTTACAGCGCACTTATTTTTGGGTAATAGTTATTCAGACTGAAGGGAGCTGTTGGGAATTCAAGCAACGTTCAAAAATGATAAAACATGGTGCTAGGAACCTGATGTTCAAACGCTTTGAAGCTGCTGTCACTTAATCTGCTTTCGGAATACTGCCCAGAAATGATGCAGTAATAAGAACCAGCTGCCATGGTTGCCTTTCTTATTGGTGTATTTTTAATGGAATCATCAGTTTAATGATGAACAAATGCATTAAATGCAAATAAAAGGTGTGTTAAGGACAGTTCAAGAGGGAAGTGATAGGCAAAAACCCCTGTGAATACAAAGGGGAGTAGAGGAATAGGAGATAGTGTAAAGAAGACAATCTGGTCAAACTTACAGAAAGTTATTTGAATGCCCAGGAAAATAGGTTTGGTTGCTTGCTTCAGATGGAAAAATGATGGCTTTTCCCTTCAATTGCCTCCAGGGAGTGGAAGCTTTCCATGCTTTCAGTGCACTTCTAAGGAGCTCGATGGACTTTCTCTTTGAGGTGCCTGGAAGCCTCAGCCATATGTCAGAGTCGTCTTTCTCGTGGGCAGCTCAGTTGGTATTGAGAGTAAAAGTCTGTTATTCAGACTATTATTCCTGCAATCCAAAACTGGAGATTTTTGTCTAAATTCAGGGACTCCTGCAATCAACAAGATTTTATTCTTCTTTTTAGGAGGCTGTTATTTAGACTGCCACTGCTAGCCACATGCTTAGTTTGCTCGTTGATAGTTCAACAGTAATTGTATTTACGGTTCATTTTGCTTGGATGCTTGTGACTCTAATCTTTCCTCAGTGTCAGTGGTGCAATTCAGCTCTGATGTACGTGTTCATCATCCTGCTAAATGGAAAATCCCATTGCAGTTATGATTTCTGTCATCTCTGTGAGACCCAGGAGAAAGGATGTTGTGGATGTTCTGTGGAAAAAGAGTGGGCGGTATGAAGTAGAAATACAGGTTGTGACCAAATCCTCAATCTTGTCCACTCTGTAAGTGTAATTTAGATGTGAATCTCTATATATGTGAAACATTTAATCATCTAGTGTACCTTTGTTTGCTAAAGGAGTGAGGTATTGGTTATGGAAACACCAAGGTGTTGCACAATTCTACTGGGAAGTGTAATAAATGACACAGAAAGCTGAAACAGTCAGAAAAATCCAAGTAGCTGCAGTGTTACATACTTCTATTTAATTTTTCAGTGAGACACTTGGAATGACATCTTTTCTTTTACAAATGCCAAGGAGAAGGATTTTCATAGAAAGCACTGCAGAACAATACAAGTCTTCCATTTCACAGGACTTTGCACCAAGTAGAAATATTAGTCAGCTACTCAGAGGAAAGTAGAGCAGATGAATTAAATCTTCATTTCGTTTCTGTTGAGCTTCAGCAACTGAACTTTAATGCTTTTTAATTACATTCCTTACCTGGTTGTGAGAGGGGCTATATTAAACCACAAATACCTTAACATCTGGGGCTCATTTGTTGCAAAATGAACACCATCTCCTTTAATTCCGTATTTCTCTCTCTGCTCTTACAATATTTGCCTTGTACTGATTCCCCTTGCCAATTGCAATCCATCCAGTGCTGTATTGGGAAAAAAACATTTTAGTTGCATGATTTAATGCTTTTAAGACGTCTTGGCTTTGCTGACTCATTGGTCAACCTTGAAAAATCATAGCAGTGCAAACATTGCAATGCCAGCAGAGGACTAGCAGGTTGCGCGGGGGACTCTGTTACTGATTAGTGTCATTTTTTTTCCGAGTTGAAAGAGCTATTGTGTTTAAGGCCATGAGATTTAGAATTAGGAGTAATTAAAAACCAAGGCTGCTGCCTTTATATTTTTTTAAATATGAAGGGCCCCAGGAGTCTCTGTAGTCATTAGAAAATCCTATTCTTGTGCTAAGCCTGTCCTTATAAGCAGTTCTGTTGTTGCCTTTCCTGAATGTGAAGCGGGATCTTGTTGAGAGTAGATGATGAGAGGGGGGAAATATCGTAAAGGCAGGGGAGAAGAAAAGTGAGTGTGTGTGTTTGGGGGGCAGATATTTAGCTTTGTAAAGTGTCCTTAGCAACTGGCTTTCTACTCTCATGGGAAAAATAGATGGTGGGAAAGCATTCAAGGAAAGTGGGTCACATTTGATCCATGACCTAAAAGGAAAAGTGGGGGAAGGGAATAATCAGCTCAGATCATTAATGAGGTGAAAAATTATCCTTATAAAGCTCATTCATCGCACTGGGCAAAACTGCTGTTCTGGTGTCTTGGCTGTGTGATAGAAAATGCGGCTCCCACTGTCTCAAAACACAACAATTGCTCTGTGGCTTTGTATTAAAAGAAAACAAAAAAGAAAAAAAAAAAAAAAGTTGTTTGTTTTAAACACTGCAGCAGCACAATGATTAGACATGACAGTTTGGCTGTGGGGCCTTCCTTTCAGTTCAGGAAAATGTAGAACAGAGCTGAGCTGTCCTTTCCTAGTAAAAATGAGGTCATTTGTAAAGCTTTGTGTACATTTCTGCAGCACTCGTGGAACAGAGCTCACAAAAACAGCTCTCCTGAAGCCTCACTCCTCGCTGTACAGTGCTCGCATTTTTAAGAAATGCAGGCCCATTGACCACATAAGATGAGGAATCAGAAGCTGTGATTTAGACGAAATGGCTCCTCAAGGATGTATAGTTTTGATTTAACTGTCAGTGCACTGCCATTGCTGACTCCGAGCTTTTACAGCTGCGTGTGGCTACGGGGAAGCTTCTTGTAATCTGTTCCTTTTCCATGTGAGCTGTGTATGTGCTCTGAAACAAGCAAAAGTACACTGTCAGGCTTGATTATTCTCTCTGTTACATATACAATGTATTGTATACATTATATTCACTAATCCCTGTTGTTCATAAAAATGCCCCAGGCAATTAAAATTTATTGAATAATAATTTATTTTATGTAAAAGCTAATACTAATTTTCATACCCAACTATTTTTCTCCTACCAATCAAATGCTATGTAGCTGCTAATATTTCAAGGTAGTTTTAATTAATGTCTCAGCCTAGTGCAAGTCTATGGAAGAATGCACCATTGAATTAAATAAGAAAGGATAGCAAAGCATCTACTGGATAAATGCCTAGAAAATACAGAGTAATGTGAGATGTGAGCTGGCACATTGGAATTGCATTCCCCTCTACCTTGAAACTTCAAGGAACACATTCCCATGCTGTGGAATGGAAACCCCCGAGATTCTCTGACCTTCTTAGTAGAACAACAATTTTTTCAGCCAACCGTTTTGATATTCAGTCCAGTCATGGAAAGATGGAAGCACTGAGAATTAAAGAAGCATTAAAGATCTTGGGCTCATTAATGAAGGTGCTTGGTAGAAACCAGTAAATTTAAAATTCTGACTTTATCGGCTAAGTGAACTCAGACCTGCTGTGTTCCCTTCTCCCCTTTATTTCTTAGGTGTCTGTTAAAATAGTCTGAGAGTGTGTCATGTTTCCTAACATATGAAAATAGGAGGAAAACATCTGGGCTTATTTATAAAATTAGGTATGCTGCTTAGAAAGCAGGCAGCATTGTTTGGGCCTTCAGAGATGCTCTTGCAAGTCAAATAGTAATAGTGGCTTTGGAAAGTACTTTACTACTTCACTTCTGCTGTATTTCGTAATATTTAAACACTGCCTTTAAAAGAAAAATTAAAATTGCATCAAGTTTAAAAAAAAGTTATGAAAGGGTTGTTGAGGTTTTTTCTTTAATAACATAATGGTTCAGCATTTATGTAGTGGTTTCCTCTGAGTATTTTAGAATTGTTTGTTGGGATGGGATCATAATTCAGAGGTGAGGGAGATAAGCACAGCAAAGGAAAGAGACTCATGAAAGAGTGTGTCTGAGAAACAGCTTTTTTTGTTGCATAGTTCTCTGCTCTTTACCATTAGACACACTTCCCAGCTTTGTTCTTCTATTGGATTTCATCTTCTCTGAAGGATGGTTATAGCAAGAAAACTGATGTGCCTTAAAATAATCTGTGAGTAATACCCCTCTCAATGAATTTGAAATTGCTTGAGTGAAGCTCTGTGCTCAGTGTTCAGAGCTGACCTGCTGCCCAGCTGGTCGCTGCCTATCCTGCATGATTGTGTGGGCACAGGGCACAGATATCCTTCCCTGCCTTAGACCAGAATGAGCACAAATCCACAGCTCTCCAGTGGTGGCAGTCAGAATGAAAATTCAGGCCTCGTCATTTCTTTCTCCATATCTCTTACTTACAGTGACAAGCCCAGCAGGTTCAGCCTTCAAATCATTAAAATAAATGTTCATATTATTAAAATCCCATATTTGATGCTTGGATTCTCCTCAGTTTCTTGTATCAGGCAGCTGAGACCTGTAAGCTTCAAGTCTGTATTCTTCCATTGCCAGCATCCTGGTCCCTCCACCTGCCCTGGGGCAGGTTCTTCCCTTTTGCCATCTGTTGAGCGAAGGTGCCGATGACCATACAGAGAGGGGTTATATGGAAAAACAGTTGGAAAAGGGCTAGAGATCTTAGGGAACCACATGGTGTTACTAATCCTCCAGCTTTCCAAAGACTTGTCATCACAAATAAGAGTTTTCCACTTTCAGGGGCAGGAGGGAAAGAGAAAAAAGAAGGGAAGAAATTAACCCTGTGGTGTGATGACAGAGATTTCTATAAATCACACTGAGTTTCACACTGCTGCTGACAGCCAGCCAAACCTGAGCTGGCCAAGTTTCTACAGGTCGAGAATGTTACAGGGAGCTTAAAAATACATCCACGACTGTTTAACTACCTTTACTCTTGCACAAGGGTTTTGGAGTTAAGAGTCTTTGTAAATTATGGGGTGGTCAAAACATGTGCTTGGTGTTCCTGGCTTTTCCCTTCTCCTGTTTTCCCTCTTCTGTAAAAATGCCAGCAAGTCCCTGAGACCTCGGTTCATTTTTGCTTGTGAATAAAACCTCCAGAACAAATAATTATGCACTAGGATAAGATTTTGTCCAAAGAGTACAGTTAAGAAGTTATCCTTTTAAATTTTTCCTACTGCAGTTATGATGACCTTAAAAACATGGGGTTTTGGCAACTTTTCAAGCTGAGTTTTCCTTCCATTTGGTAAAACAGTTCCGAATGGCAGCCCTCTTTTGTTTTCCCAATGCTGTATTTGCACAGAATGCCCTTCAAACTCACAATTAAAAGATCTTTGAAGTCAGAAGTGTCCCATTAAATGACTGCCATATGACATGGGAAGTGTGTGTGTGCTAGGGCATATTTTTGTTAGGATTTTTCAGGGTATGTTTATTAGGAAAATTGAAACCTGTTTTTCTCGTTTTGTTTGTTTGAATAATGCCTTTAAAGGGGGAGTTGCTCCTTTCCTAATTATGTGTAGTTGTTTATTTTCTTGTGAGCTTCAAAAGAACAGCATAACTGGCAGAGCAAAAGAACAGCATAACTGGCAGAGCAAAATATCTTATTTGCAATAATAGAGAAAAAAATAAGGGACTAAATAAAATCTGATACTATAATGAGGGTTTACTTTAAAAACTCTGATTTGTTGTTGACTACTTGTCTGCCGGTGCTACTGACCTTCTGTATAGCAGGTCTCTCTTGGACAAAAAAGTATAACTGTTGGTAACCCAAAATACAAAGGAAAACAAATCCTTTGAAGATAGTAGAAAACACATTGCAATGGAATTTAGAGATTTCAACAAGTGAGAAATTAAGACAACTTGGCCTGTTTTGCAGTGTGTACAATGCATTCCACCAGGCATGCGTATGGTTGCTTCCATTAAAAATCGCCCAGTAGTCTGCCTTCACATCCAGTTTCTTTCCTTTAATCTCCATATCGTGGTTGCATGTCTGGTGGGACCTGGTTCTTCCACCATTTGACCCTGGCAGGAGTGTTGAAGTCTTGCCCATCTGAAGTTGAAGCCAGACTCAGGTTTTGCTCATTATTCTGTCTTCCATGAAGCTGGCAGAAGTACTTGTACTCCTACACAGAATCAGCTACCACTAATATTAGGTTTTAGAGGTTTTCCCCTTCGCCCAAAAAGCACCAGAGTGAGTTATAAGTCTGTTGCAAATTCACTGGGGAAAATCACTTTCTAACTATTGACATTTTAGTAGCTATCTAATGAGGTACTTGGATTTTTCTCATTTGTTATATTGAGGAGCAGTTAGAAAAGATTCAGAAAAAGGGAAATGTCTGGATTTTTTTTTAAGCTTCCTTGTAATACAACTTAGGAAAAATAAAACCTTCTATTGATTTTGTTGTTGTCCAGGAATCTGATCAGAGCTGAGGTCTGCTCTGCAGAAAGACTGGGCACTTTTTCAACTCCTTTTTCTGCTCCCTGAAACCTGTCTGGACAAAGATGACTTCTCCCTGGAGAACTGGGAAGCATTTTCCATAAAACATTCATGTTTTCCTTTACTAAACAAGCAGAATTTAAAAGTTTAAGATTTCATCTTCTGCTGATGATGAACCAAGGCTGATCCTGATTTTCAGTTTCATCATTTAATCTGTAGCCCCTCTAACACTCCTCTAATACCAGAACGTTGATTTCTAAGATGGAGGAGGAGGAAATGGAAGGATTGACACTACCTGAAAGAGTTCCTCAGGCAGGCAAGGTGCTAAAATTCCCAAAGCCAAATAGTGGGATGAGAAAAGATAGGACCAACCTCTAGCACCTCTTGGTTGTCCAGCCAGAGGCAATACTGCCTCATGAGTAGGCAGTGAATATCTTAGCACATTTTATCCACCTGCAAAAATTTCTGTGTGCTTCTCTGGGGTAGGATTGCCCCACTCCTGCACTACTCCTGGCTTCTGATAGACTGCCAAAATGAACCCTCAAGTACAGGAAGAGGCAAGCTCTTTCCCCCTCCCCTGGCCGGGTGGAAGTCCACCCTGGCCAAATGAAGAGCTTGACTCTCTGAAATAAAGCAGGATGAGCTGCATTTCCCTCTGTTCTGCAGATATCCGCTTTGTCACTTCTTTGACCTCCAGTTCACCAAAACCTCTCCATCTGTGGGAAGCAAAAAGTTGGCTGCAGCCTCTCACAGATGACTGGCAGCTTCTGCAGCTTTTACAGGCTTCGTTAACACAGAAGCAGATCGAAACCACACCGTGCTGTCATCTGAAGTGCTCACGGCCGTTGCCCCAGCAGTATCACGTTAAACTCATCGTGTATCAAGATGTGGTGGAGCAGCCACCCCGATGAGAGCACGAACGACACCCAGGAGCTCTGGAGGCCGCGCTGGTGCGTGCGCTATTCGCGTTTCCACTGAGGTCGGCATCTTTCTAACAGCCCACTGCAGCTGCATTTGCGCATTATGAAATCACAGCTTCAAAGTGCCTGGTGAAGCAGATCCTTCCAGCCCCGTGTTGTAAGCGAACAAGAGTCACACCATGCAGGAGTGTGGCTGCATGTGTCAGCAAAGTGCCTTTTCAGCCCAATAGCTGAGCACAAAAATTTCAAGAGGAGTCAGGAAATTAAATTTTGAATCCGCATCTCTTCTGTTTGTTAGGGATTCATCCTTTCACATAAATGCAACGTTCCATTGTGTTTCTTGTATCATCTATATACACAATTTCATTTTAATTTTTTAATATTGTCTTTTCCTGTTGTTGGGAATTTTTTTCGCTCTTTTTCTGGACAGGTTATACATATGCTAATAGAAATATGCCTATTATTTGAAGCATAGTTCTGCTTGTCAATGAAGCTTCATTAACACCGTTATCACTGCCTGACATTTATCTTATAATTTTCCAGAGTTGACTGTTACATCTCCATGGAAACCCAAATTGCAATTGAAACAAGTGAGATAATAAAGGCATCCACAGAGGATTGACAGTATGCAAGCCCACAGTGTTTGCAGGCTACATTTGTTTATAGTTCCTTAGATAAATCCCTTGCAGTGGAGATTTTTATTACCTGTCTCCTGTCTTTCTATGACTACTGCTTATTGCAAGGTTTAGAGCAACACTTTTTTTTTATTTTGCTTTTTAATTAGACCAATAAATTTTATTGGACTCAGCAAGGGAGGCATTGAAGATGTAAATTCTGAAGTGATTTTTCTGGGATGAAATATGAAGTTTTTTTATATATGGATTTGGTACTATATAGACCACGGCATTCTTATGTTGATTTGCTGGGCCTTTTTTTAAGGAGCCAAAACTTAGGATCATGGACTCTCGATTTGCTGACTCTTTCAGTATGCAAGAAGGATCTCTTTTTTTCTGTACCTAAGGACTTGAGCTCTCTTAAGTTCGTGACTCTAAATCAATTTAGATGGTGCCTCAAAGCAAAGAGTCATGAAACTGGAGTGGGTCCAGAGTGAATTAATCTGAAATTAATTTGATTTTGAAAGGCTCCATCTGGCTGTGTTTGGAAAAGGCATTTAGACAGATATATAAACAAATGATCATCTGTATTCTATATGCCAGATGTGGTGTCAAAAAATGAAGAAATGGTTTAAAAAAAAGAATCAGCTGAGGGGGGTTTTGCTATAATGATGCTCAACTTGTTGAAATCACAATTGCATCACACTTTGGACAATAATCTTTTCTTATATTCAGGTTCGAAAAGGGGAGAGCATGGCTGAGCTTGATAGGATTTTTTGTTTTAAGTGAGAAAATTGAATGTCACAGTGTGCTCTAATGGTCTATTTCATATCTAACCAAAACTGGATAAACAAAATTGGCTGTGCCCTTAACGTGAGCAGGGCTGTGATCTTCCATTCCCTTTTTAAGAAACCTGTTTAGGTAAGGCAGCCGCATCAGGCATGGCCATTGGCCTCCTTCTCTTTGGGCATGGCTTTTGGGCCTATGAATATCATTCCCTGCACTTTGTGGAGCTCAGCTGGGACCAGGCCTGAGCATGTGTGTACACGCGTGGGTGCCAGTCTTGAAAAACACTGGACTGTAAATTACTTCTTGCAATAATCCGTTGATTTTAGCATACAGAAATGGCTGTATTTCAAAACAAATGTTTGGAGAACACCTTTCCCATGCTCTCCTTCTCAACTCCTGGACACAGTTTGCTATAAACTAGGTAAGACCTTGCAAACCTCATGAAAATTTGCAGATAACTGCCAGCCTGGCTACAAAACTTGCTGAAATAGTCACGTCAGTAGCTATCAAGTAAAAGAAAAAAATTTTGAAGCCTTCACTGCTGTCTTTGAAATTTTGGGTGTGGGGGGGAAGGCAAAGGAAGAAGGAAATTGAGTAACAACTTTGTAAATTTGGAGCAGTAAGTGTTTGGAATGGGGAGAGAGAGACTGAGATTGTTGACAAGAAAACAGATGGTCCTGCGTGTCCTGAATTTTAAAAGCCTGGTACTATTCTAATTCAGTTGTTGACATGTCACAAATACATAAGCAAACGCAAATCAAATACCATTGTGCTTTTTAAAAAAAATAATACCAATAAATGTTTCCTGCCACACAGAAAGAAGAAGTGTGCTTCATTGCAAATGTGTGTAATTAGCAAGGTAAGGCATTAATAATCCACACCATTAATACTGAGCAGTCAGCTTCTCCAGGCTCAACTTCATGTGAAAAAGTGTATCAATCCGTGCTCCAAGACTATAATGTAATTGTTCAGGTGCATAAGCTCACTCTCATGTTACTGTCCAGCTTTCAATGATGCAGAGAGAAAAAAGAAGCTTTTCAATTAGAGTCCCTTTTAAAGAGCACAGATATTAATCCCCCAAAGAGATGACTAGTGAAAAAGTTATTGAGGAGCATAACAAGAATGAAACAGTAAGTTGCAGTTGTTGCCATAACAGACAATTAGTTTACACACAGAAGAATTATAAATTAAAAGCCTTTGTAAGTGCTAAATTCTCTGGGTCAAAACCAGATGTGCAGATGCCCATCTGGGAGTTGGTCAACAGAAAACAGATATTTTAAAGTTATGACTTAGGTATTTCTTGGACTTTTAGTGGGGCATATAGTGATAGAACAAGGGGAAATAGCCTTAAACTGAAACAGGGCAGGTTTAGATTAGATATAGGGAATAAATTCTTTATTGTGAGGGTGTTGAGACCCTGGCACAGGTTGCCCAGAGAAGCTGTGTGTGCCCCATCCCTGAAGGTGTTCAAGACAAGGCAGGATGGGGCTCAGAACAGCCTGGGATAGTGGAAGGTATCCCTGCCCATGGCAGGGGTGTTGGAATAGATGGTTTTTAAGGTCTCTTCCAACCCAAACCATCCTGTGATTGTCTGTCTTAACTCTCATGGGTCTTTACTTAGAAGTGCACCTACTTTACACCTGATGAAGACAGTCCCAATCTTGTTTAAGTGTTTAGTGTAAAGAACACATTCTGCCCAGAGAGCAAAGATGAATTATTGGGTGGTTGCCTAAGCTGAGCTTTGTCTTGCAGAACATTATTGTTTAGCAGACCTTGTCAAACCTTGAACTAGTTATATCCCAAAGCCTACAGCAGCCTGGTAGAATGAGGGTTGGGGGTTACACAGCCTCTTAGTTTATATCTTTCAGCACTTATTTTAGTCATTCTTATCATGTATCTCAGAAATTTTGATTCTTGTCTGTACTGGAACAAAAAAGGAAGCAAATTCAAAGCAGTTGGGGTGGGGTGACTTTGACTTTCTTCAGCCATTGAAGGGCAGGTGTCTGTCACTGCTGAGCTTCTGTTATTTTCAGTTTAGTATAATCTGTAGGCCACTGTAGGCAATCCTTAAAGAAACTGAAAATCAGCCATTGTAATTTTTATCAGCATAAACAAAAATATGCTGCCCTGTTCAGACTTGTACAGATGGTGTGTTTAGTTGTTTGCTTCCGCTATTAGATGAACTAGCAGTGATATTTAATTGGTTTCCAAAATAGAAGACTCAAAAAAAAAAACAAACCTCTTCCCCTCCTTGTTTGCTTTCACTTGTGCACTTGTTCATTCTTGTTTACATATATTTTAACTTGTATGAGTTGCTCTGCTCACAGCATGCACATCATTAAACAGTACTGTATGTTCTAAAAAATAATTTGCTTGATAAAAAATAAGAAATAGATCCATACAGCATCAGTAAGAGCTGAGATATTCTGAGGCATGTAGGGCCTTTTTTTTTTTTTTTTTTTT